>DWQK01000440.1:0-21025 GCA_018231225.1 Noctuana stator
GCAGCCCATCGTGCCCACACACCTCGCCGACTACATCGTCTGTGAGTATCCTCTACACCACACACAAACAAACAAACAAACATACACACACAAACTTATATGAACAAGGACAAGAGTTGGTCATTGTTAAGATGCGCACCATACATGCACATACGAAGGGTTCAGATATGAAGATTATGATATCATATGTTTTTATAATAAGTACAGGTCAAACTAATTCCATATGTTTTATTCAAAGTGTGCATGGTAAGTAAAAGTTCAAATACTTTCAGCGTCCTACGTGGAATTACGTCGAGAAGCTCGTAACGCGCGTGACGTCACGTTCACGTCCGCAAGAAATTTGCTTGCCATACTGCGACTGTCGACTGCTCTCGCCAGACTTAGGTGTGTATTTTTTTTATACCTATTCGATATTATTTATTATAGCACTTATTAAAACTAATTATAATTATTGCATGTGCAATATTTGGCTGAGAATTTTCAAAAATGAACAATTCACAATAACTGTGTTCTCTGTAGATAAATGTAAATTTTATTTTGATTGCTGCAAAGGTAAATAAGCTGTTACACAATGTACGTAAAATTACTTATAGACATTATTTAATTTATTTCAATACATTAATTATAGACCCTCAACCCTCAATGAAATTTTATGACCATATTTTAATATACATTCAAATTTAACAACGCATATTTTAGAGAGAAAATGTAAGGAGCTCCTTAACGATGGTTATAATAATATGTAATTGATACTTGTTTTAGGTTATCTAACGTGGTAGAGAAGGAAGATGTTTCGGAGGCGATCCGCCTCGTCGAAATGTCCAAGCAATCCTTGCAACATGTAGAAGAGAATATACAGAGGTATGTCTTTAAATAATACTACTTTGTGTAATGTGTTTGTTAAATGAATTATAGAAATTTGTTTTAGAACCTCTTTTACTTTATACAAATTACAAAATAATATAAGCACCATGCGTTGGTTTGAGCGGATCGTTGCGAGAGAGAGTGAGAATGGCAACACCATTGGTAGAAATAAAGGGCGTGCCGAGAAATGTTGCCAGATAAATTTATCGTTTATATGAATAGTGTTTAATACCTATTATCTATTTGTTAATGGATTGAGTTTACAGATGCATAAAAAAATTATCATGTGTAGGTATAGAATTTGCACAAACACTAAAATACTTATTTTTAATTAGTACCTAAATTAGCTTAATCATAAAGATAGTTGCTCATAAGTAGCAACTATGATCTGAGATAGGACTTTTCTCCTATTTGAGGTTGGACGTGGATGCCCAAGGGTTGCAGTGATTTCTTCACATCAGGTGACCTGCATGAGTTTGCTACTCATCGACGATAAAAAAAATATATATCTATCTATAGTCTATTAAGGGTTAAGGAGTATTGAAAGGTTGACGACCCGTGTGGTGTAGTGGTTACCTTGCCAGTCCACCATTCGAAGGGTCCCGGGTTCGATCTTCGGCGGGGCAGAAATTTAAATGATGAATTTAGATTTCTGTTCCCGGTCTGGATATGTGTGACCATGGCACTGGAAATTATTGTGTGAGGCTGTGAGGGTGAAACGTTATTTATTTAGTTTACAGAAATGTAATCTAGTTTACTATTACGCCGTAAATTGCCAACCTCGTACAGTAAAAAGTCGCAAGTCAATAAGAAAACGAGTAATGAATACGATCCAATTTTAGTTCTCGCCGAACTCGCTAGGAGCACTGCTAGACGACGTTTGGAGAAACTTGAAACCGATTTGCATTTTTTTAAGTATAAGAACTCGTACCAGGGCTGAAGCTTTACATCTTAATTCTATGAATTCACAGAGGTATCAGCGCGACGGACCGTATATTCGCGGTCGTCAGGGACCTGGCGGGCTCCGACAAGACTGTCAAGATTGCTGACGTCATCGAGCGCTGCGTCGACAAGGGCTTCAAGCCAGATCAGGTTTGTGTGTTTTGGACAAAATGGTAGAGAGTTGAGATGACATTCATGAAATTTTATTGCCGGAAATTTTAGGTCGAACTAAAAAGTAAAATTTTTAAATTGCAAGTAAAAATAATGAGTATTGTTTATTCGGTTTATTGTTATTATTAAAATGTACCCATCTGCATTTTAGCAGTGTGATGGAGAATTCTCCAAGTGGTCCCGGTTATGGGAATCCCATGTCCAGCAGTGGCTCATTTAGTAGTACATTTAGCAGTAGGCAGTAAAGAGACAAATGGACAAAAATGTAGACTATAGTAATCTTTAATATGTAGGTTTTTTTTATTAACGCCTTTTTTGTGTTCTACAGGTGGATGCTTGTATCGAGGAGTATGAAAATCTAAACGTATGGCAAGTGAACCAAGTCAGAACCAAAATTACTTTCATGTGAAATAACTTTTTCCGCCTGCATGATCATTACATTTTACAATTTTATCGTTTTGCTAATTAAGTATAGATTGACTCATTTAGTACTAAGTGTTGACGACTGTGTGCCTTCTAGATTTAAGTGTCTGATTGATTTGTCGAATGGTTTTACTATCTTTATAATGTTGAATGGTATATAATAAATATATTCTTAAGATGTCTTGTTTTATTTTAACGAGTAACTATCCCTCAATGAATAATTTATCGTACCACCCACCTCAGAAAATGAAAGTAACATGTCAACTTCCAAGTTAATGGTAATAATATACAATCGACACGTTTTATATCCACAATTTGCATTTACTGGTTTGCAAGGAAATACTTGTTAGAAGGTAATTTCATACGCGCAATTACATAGTGCCGCGACACGCATAAATTCCTACGTCAGTGCGGCCGCGGGCGGAATGCGACTGCGATAAATGTAATGTGCGTTGTAAATCCACCGCTAAAAGTATATATTTGTGTTTAACGACTGTCGTAAACGTAAATATTATCACGAAGACGCGACGTGTCCTTCGTAATGGGTAGATTGCAAGAATGCAAAAACTACGCTCAGTAAGGGTAGAATACAAGGTAATTCGTGGTCAGGCGCGATTCATGGATTTAGTTAAGTGACAAGCAATCTTAGCTGACCTCAAGCTTCTAATTATATTCCTATTTATTAAAAACAGATGTATTTAAACAACATTCTACATAACCTATTTACAATTAATGTATAAACTGGTTGTGATTTAGTTAGATCTAAAAGCATGCCACAGAATTAAACGTTTATTTAAAGGTGCAATCTAAAATACCATTTGCTCTGTACGGAAGCACAGGCATAATACACTTATCTAATGTATTGCAGTAATGGTATTCTTTAGCGACTTGATTGTTATCGAATTGTCCAGTTAGGCACACGCTGTCACAAGTTGACGGACTGTGAGCGCTGTTCAATTACTATTGCGATCGAAGCTCGATACTCGTAACGGCACAAACACAAGATATCTACTCGTATACCTTAGCCGCTCCTATAAAAGGCATGCGATCAACAAACTAGGAACCGACTCACAGTTAATGTGATTCTAAATAATTCAATAATTAAAAATAGTAAAATCTAAAAACAAACTTTAATGTTAACTTGTTTCATTTAATTCTTTGGCGAAGCCGTAACTATGGTGGCGATGGTCATTAATTTTATAGAAAAAAGAAAAATTTAGAAACATTATTTCATTCAGGTGGAATACCTGATATGCTAGGGAATGTGCTGGCTAAGCTATATGGGATCCTATATTAATATTCTAGGTTAAGGTCATATAATAAGCCTAAGTCAGGAGTCTTACGTTTGTAAACGTAACTTACGTTTACAAACTCGTATCAATACTAGCATAGATTAGCTTTTATTTGTGGACATATTATATGAATAAACTTAATTGACTCGCAAATCCCATAGAAATATAAATTATGTAAAACACTGCCTATGGCTACGCTAGAGGCAATAAAATTTGGCACCGTTGAGTTATTCGTAGGCGCCAGTCGATATCAGCTTCCAGCTACTTAACGCTTCCATAAAATTATAAAATTTAGGTATGCAAATTATTGAGACGGCGCCGTAATTTATATTGCCATAATGTACCAATTTTTTTTAGCTTTTCTCATTTTTGATAAAATCTAATCGAAGCAAATCTAAAAGCAAATCAGTGAATAAACACAACGCATTAAGTAAGTAACTAGAAATTACCTACTTCAAACGTTTACACTTTCCTATAATAACATCCAGACTTTCTGTGTAGAGAAAACTAACGTTTTACAAAAGCTGTCGAACATGGCTTATCGGTCGTGTCGGCAAAAACACGCTTCACACCTAGTCGTTGCGAAATCACACGCGCAATTTTGTTACGGAAAATGCAGGTCACGTACCACCAACCTAGCAATAAAATAACATTGTTCGTAGCAAGTACAACCCACATATTTGTAAATATTAAAATGTGTGTTAAATAACACTAACATGTAGCTACATCAAATAGGCAGTAATTCTAAACGTGCCTGTATTAGGCGCCTAAGTGTTAATTAGTCCTGTAGATTTTATTATATAGAAAAATAATATTATAATGAGATTTGTGCTTCAGTATATGCAGATTTGTGATTCGTCTGGTGTAAACTGGTTCGTTCGTTGGTTGGTTCTAGTTCGTCTGGTTTGCCTTGATCAGCAAAAAAACGTTTTGTTTTTAGGAAAATAAATTTAATTTCTTCAAGTTATAACTACATACAAAGGGGAAATGGGTAAAAAATGTTTATTCAGCCACGATTTCCTATGAACAGATACTTACGAAAATGCGAGACAGTACTAAAAATATTACACGGCATTTACAAAGTGTACCTACTGTCTAGTACTAGTAGATACTCAAAGCGGTGATATTATGAAGGTTTTTATTATTCCGCGTTGTGTTCCCTTAACTCTCCGCCCTTATTACGTTTTTACGATTGCGCCTATTTGCGTTACGTGTAGAAAGTGTATTTGCAATCTTGTAACGTCTACAGTTAATAGCTTTGGGTTGTAAACTTCTAGCTACGGTTGGCTAAAGCCCGTCCAAGCGAATACAGTACTTAGTCTGAACAAAAGTCATAAGAAGCAAACAAGCACCTTTTCTGCATTTTATCATCAGTCATAATAAACTATTTTTTATATACATAAGTAGTTGAGTTGGTAGGATGAGAGTGGTGTCGCTACTTTATCTGTTTATGTTATCAAAAGCAATTATAATTGTGTTTCACGAAGCTGACAGTTTAGTCAAAATTTACAATATTGAGACACCATTTTATGTATTCCGCAGAAGTACACTATATAAAACTATACAATACTCTTTATAGTGTGAATCATAGAGTAAACAAAAAAAAAATGGTAAGTAAGTAGATGTTCAATATTTGTCAATGTTTAGTGGGTAGTTGGGAATAAATCCACTGACGTTGACACTTGAATGTCAATCTGAGCGCTGACATAGTCGTTGTGCCCGCGCCGTGAAAGACAGACGTTCTGTGCTTCCTGTCCGTTCGTAACCTCCGCTGGTTACGCTTGCTACGGGTTTTGTATTAGTGACGCCCCAGCATCCCAGGATCATCACCGAAGGATCATCGGCCGAGCCTATATCCTGCATCCTGGAGTGAGAGAGCGCCGTGCGTGACACACCCTGCAAACGTCCCGGATCGACTTGAATATTAAGGTTAGTGGTTTTTCCTTACCCATTTACTTTGGTAGGATTGTGTTTATCTGCCAAATTTCACATAAATATACTTAGAGTTCACTTCAAAGCACCTTGTAGGACCGAGTATGTACTAAATCTAAAAAACTTGTTAAACAAAATTGACGAGGTATTTATGTAATAACAGTAGACCTATTGAACCTAGAGTAATTATGTATTTTTATTTGTTATATATGTGTATAATAATGATGTGTGTGCTGATTGTGCGGTCTAAATAACTAAGTAGCTATACTAGCTATTTACTATGTGATTGCGTTTAGGGTAAAACGGCTCACAGTGAAAAATTTAGAGCAAGCTCGGAGGCTAAACGGTCGTAACGTTTCGTTTACAAGTTTACAGCATTTAAGGGTTACGCGTGATACAAGCGTGATATCAACGTAAATTTTTATTTAGGGCGCGTCGAATATAAATAGGTCACGCGTCTCGAAGATTGCTACAATTACTAACTTTTTGAGGGCTCAAATTCGAATATTCCAAACTCAAAGCGGCGGTCTTAAGTATTTCGAAGACATTATTGAATTATTATAATGCAAATAGTGATATGTAGGTAGGTATTATAATGCAAATGCTAAAGTTAAAAATGTGGTACTTAAGATATTAAAAAAGTAAATTGACAAGGATCCTTTGGTAGAACGTGTAACATAGGTCCCTACGTAAATTATGTTACGAATGTATTTTTATTCATTGTAAGTAAATGAAAGTCAAATAAATCAATCGGTTTATCGGCTTTAGGCGCTCTTTAGGCTATGATCTATAGTTAACCGGTCGAAAAAAGCTGGTGGAAAAAAACTCGGTAATATTTTGATACAAAACAAAATGTTTTGATAGTATAGGTAATTTCACGTCTCCGTTCAGGCAGCTCTGCAGATGGGCGGAGTCACGCAGGCCTAGCCGCCTTAGTTTACACACTTGTGTAGATGGCGTGCAAACTTGCTATAAAGAAGCGCGCTTGAGAGCCAAGATTGCAAAAGTTCAAAGGTGAAGAGTGTCCATATTGGTGCCTCACGTAGGCAGTGTGTGATTGATGGCGGCGATATTTGCCTACAACGGCAAATTTTCATACTGACAATGGATGATAATCATGTCAATAATATTATCCATCGTCATATTATATTACATTTTAGTGTTGCATGTCTCATATTTGACAGGAGACCCGTGCTCTTCGGTAGGACAGCTATGGGCAATGATGAATGTTTAGTTGTCACTATCATTAAAACCTTTTTACATCTCACAGCTGGGTATGAGTTTCCCTTCTTATACAACTTTAAGCCGTAGTTTAATACAACAGTACGCCGACCAGTCAGCGTAAAAACTGAACAAGATACAAACTTTAGGGCATATCAATTCATTATCGCTTTATAAGGTCAGGTCACATAAAGTAGGTACATTAAAGTGAAAAAAGAAACTTTTTTTACCATTTACGCTTAAAACTAGAAAGTGCAAAGGTAGCCTTAGCAAGTCAAACGGAACGCGAGGGCGGACTCAAGTTTCGGCGATGATTAATGTATACGGTAGAACTTTGCCGCCCTCACCTGGACTCGAACGTTTGTTGCCAAAACGCACATGTTTTATTGAAGATAAAAATATTTTAAAAACATGTGTAATTCAGACTCAAACACGAAGGTTATACCTGCATGAAAAGGTCTACAGTTATGTTTCAGCAAAATTAAAAAAAGCTAAATACTAAAATAATTCTTCAAATAAACAAAAACTTTAATTATGAAAATGCAAGTGAGTGATCTGCACTATTTTCGGATACTTATTACCTTTATTATGCGTTCTCTTTTCAAAAATTGCTGGAAAGCGAGAGAAAAGATGTTAAACATCAAAAATAAAAACGAAAAAGTGCACAATAGAGCTAAGGTTGGGTAAGCTAAACCCTAGTCATGATATTTCAGGAAATGTCACGAACATTTCACCGCAGCATCTGCAATTAAATTACATTTGGTTGCGACGACGCCTACTCCAGTCAAGCACACTAGTCTAGTGACGTCATAGCATACAATACAGAACATCGTGCATATATTATATTATTATGTAGGTATATAAATAGTACTGCATAGGTACAGTTTGGTTTACCGACTGAGGTGTAGACAGTTGCAGTAGCATTGTTATTTGAGTTCACGTTTGAGTTATACGGTACGCTTCGTAATGATAGTTGCAAGTTTCACACTCTCTGGTGCAAAATCCTAAATCTATGGGTGGGAGTTAGTGTCGTATTTACATCTAACAGTGCGATTTCGTGCAAACACGCACGGAGGGTTTCTTCGCCTCCGTCCTCTATGAATTTGGTCCGTGGCAGTTTGTCAGTCTCTTCGTGTTTTTCATTTTATATACAAAGAATAATTCGTTTTATTCGTAAAATTTACTTATACTTTAAAGCCTTAAGTTAAAGCGGGGGGAGCGCGTACTGCCGGTGTCGTCAGAAACTAAGTACAAAGTTTTGTGTGAAGAAAAAGTATTAGAGGGCCTCTTCTTTGTATTTTCTCTATGGTGTCTAAGCTTTATATGGCAATAAAAATCTCATATCACAGAATAGTGTGCTACGCTTTTACCCAAGCGGAGTTCGTCGGCAAATCTGAACCTTCCTCACGTATTAGGTGCCTTTGTTGTGTGGCGTTTGTCGTTCTCGACGGATGCCTTTTGTGATACGTGGTGCCTTTGGAGCCTCGGCAGGAAATGCCACCTCACAATGAGTTATATTTATGCTCGCGAAACGGCGAACGTCTGAAGATACCGCATGAAATATATTTTTCATTGTTAAACTTTGCAATTTTCGCTGCAATTTTCTAACTGAGACCTGGTTACATCAACTTATATGCTATGCTATTATGCTAACAAAACTGTATTTTTAACCACTTCAAAGTTAAATCATGAAACGGTGTAAACCGAAAACTGAAATCTAACTTATTGATTATTTAAGTGATTGCTTTGGGAATCTCAACTAGGGTCCGGCAAATGGTAATTGGCAGTTAACTATTGAAGTCGTTAATATCCTGTACCTACGGTCATCGGTTTTATACATTTACTAGCTGTGCCCCTTCGTTTCACCTGCGTTAAGAATTGCAACGTAACGCTTGATAGCCTTCCTCGATAAATGGACTATCTTACAACAAAAGAACTTTTCAAATCGGTACAGTAGTTCCTGAGATTAGCGCGTTCAACCAAACAAACTCTTCAGCTTTATAAATTAGCATACTAGTAGATACTATACTAATTCTAAGTTTTTACATGTACAGCGAATTAAATAACAACCAAATTAAATTATTTACGTTGCCATGAATTCATAGCATTTTTAACTTAAAGTATATTTTAACACACAAAGCACTTACTTTGAATTAATCTTCCCGGCCCAGACTGTACAAATAAATGGTGCGTGATGGTCGGGTAGTCGCTAAATCTATATTGTGATTAAACAAGGATTTCCTGTAGATGCGACGTCATCTATATCTTTAGAGTCGAAACATATTGGAGTCATAACTCGTATAGAATTGCAGTGTGCCTTTAAAAAGTAGAAATCAAATAACAGAGAAAAGTGCTATCTTGCCGTTGTACCTACTTACGTAATACATATTTGTTTAATTGTTTTGAATAGCATACCAATCCAAAAAATAGCTTTTAGCAACTAGGTATATGGGTACCTAAGTGAATATCAGTTATCGTTTTGCCTTATTTTCCCTACATAAAACCCTGAGATCAAAGGATCGCCTTCAGTTGAGAAAAAAGTGTACAGCGTGGAATGAGGGTAATTAATCGCGTAAAGGAAGCGGTTAATCCATCCTTCCACTTGGAAGGCTTCGTCGCAATTGGGAGCGCGAGTTTGTCGCCGGCGCTAGCCTATATTTCTTTTAATCTTAACCCGGTTGTTAAAGAGTTATTTAAGAGTGTATCTTACGGTTTTATGATAGAGTTGGTTTTGGATTGCGCTGCGGTGTAAGGTGTGCTTTTTGTGTGATGAAGTGGTAGCGAGCAGGTTCCCGCGAGACGACTCCCGCGCACGCTGGGGCGGCGCTCGCGCAGCATTCCTAGCGCGTTAGTCACACAAGCGTTGGATTAGTGTGGAGATCGAGATTTTATCAGAGCAGGATCTGAGCCAGGATAATTAGAGGCGCATGGCTTTGTGATTTGTGAAGTCCTTCTGTGAAAGCGTCCATTCAACTCTCGACGTGATGTCTGTATGGGATCACTTTGAATAAACGACGTAATTTTCGGAATTTAATTGAATTGTTATACTACGTTTTGCATTTTATGGTTATTTTTATGGGAAATGTAGATGTGATTTGTTTTTTATTTATTTCATATTTTGATGTAGTATAAAATTTATAATCATTGTGATATTAAACGCGGAACATAGATATAAACTTAAAACGTATGATCTTAAAACCAATATTAACGTTCCGATCAAATTTTATGTAGCTGTGTTAGTTATAGGTATACCATTCTAGATGAAACAAAGTTTACTAGGGTACATAAAGACGAAACTTCCACTAAAAAATAGTAAACTTATTGTTACATATTAAATTGTGGAAACAATTGATATTTTGTGGACAATATCACAATCATTTATTTCTTCACGGACCGGCGCGTCAATGCCTTACTGAAGTTTAGTGACCTGTAATGATCATGATCTTGAAGTGGTCTTGTATGATAGTTTTTATTGAATGTATCAACGTGGATGCGAAATTATAAATACGCTTCATATATTGTTCGTATCTCGGACGGTGACAGGCTTTGAAGAGACGGGAATAAACCTTTGATCTACAATGAGTTTTTATATTTTTGCTTCACGGAATAGAAAGGATAAGGCGAGTAAAGGATTGCTATTATGAGTTTTATCTAATTAAATATCATAATTTTGTTACTTCGTCATTCTTACGTAACCTACTAACATGCGAATTAATCTTATTCCAAGAAAAAACAAACTCGGATAAACAAAAGTGACACTTGATCGGAACGGAACGTTTCCCCTCAAATAAAACATGCCGAGCAGCGGAAAACAGATTTTCTTTTCGTTATTTTCTATTGTTCGCGATTTCTCTCTCTTGTGATATTAATGAATCGGTGCTCGGAGTCGCACTAAAGATTTTCTTTCTAGTCTACAGTGCATTCGCTTCCAATCGTCTTGAAATAATATTCTTTGTTCCTTGTAATGTGGCTGGTTTATTATAATATTTATATCAAATATCAATTGTTAAATGTGAAGTACCGTGAATAGTATTTATAATTTTATTGGTAGTATTTCGTTTACGTTGTGATCAATCTATTTTTCGTGAAGCCGTTGTGGTTTACTATTTCTTTGTTCAAAAAGAGTATTTTTTAAATATCGGAAGAAAAAAGCATTCAAATGAAATAGAATCAAAGCAATTATAACATAACGATTGAATGTGGGAACGAACCCATTTTTTATAGCTGCTTCGGAGTCACCATTTCACCACCGACAGGCTACATTTCAAGGGTCTGATTAATATTACACGGCCAATTGTGTGAGTTTACCCAATCGTCGGTCGCGTAGGTAAATGATGACGTCGCACTATTAAATAGATAATAATATGTACATATTTAAGCGATAAAGGCGAATAAAGCATCGGCTCCGGCGGGCGATACAAAGATTGTTTTATTTGTGGAGATTTTTCACGGTATCACGAAGCATTGTGCTCGGTTGTTTTTGTGAATGTTGTTTTGTACTGTCCGGCTGCGCTAATCGTTCAACTTGTGTCGACAAGACTCGACGCGACTCACGCGAGCTCTACAGCTCTACCAAGAAAATGCAGCTCATATTTGATGTGTTTTGTATTTTCACTTGAAAGTTATAGTTACGTAACGACTTGTCTACTGCATTGATGGGTGACTACAGGATGCGAAATGTTTTTCTTTATTATTTACTTGTTTACAAGTTTGTAAATAGTGGGTTAGATGACGTTACTCGTATTTGGGATACTGATGCATGAGATATCTGATAGAGAAGGGTAAAGGTGGTAATGGGGTAAGGTAAAACTACTTATAAAGGAATCATAAAATTCAATATTTTAAAATAATAAAAATAAACACAATATTTCGTAAATGAGAATTTTCGTGTAAATGGAACGTTTCGTAAAAACAACTTTTTTTCAATACCCCGGGAAATTTTTGATTTTGTCCTTTAATTAATAATTCTTTAAAAATAAGTAATAAATAATTTAAATATGTAATAAATTATTTATTTGTAATTAATAAATTAAGTAGTCAAATGTCGAAGTTTAAAAATGACGTAGGAATGTAACAGATTCCTAAAAGGTATAAGCAGAAGTTGCGTAAGCGCACTTCCAAAGAATAGACATAAACGCGTGCACTCCATGATTTTCTCTTGTTTGTCAATGTAATAACACGTTAAAAAAAAATAACGCTATTTGTTCTTAAACTAGTTGCCATAATGCCACTGCCACAACAAAGATTAGGTAAATTAATCAGAACACATTTTTAGTTAATATTTCACTTCTTTTTATTCCAAATTATTCAGTTACTGCGCTAAAGTTATAAGCTAGAGAAATTATTTTGAACACCGACATGGAGAACCTATCCTAGAAATGTAGTGGCGGTTACAAATGAAATTTCTTATGTAATGAGTACCTATAACTTGTCTCTTGTCTGGTGTGACCTACCACGTATAAAATGGCAATACAAGGTCGGCAGGACCAGGTACGTTTCAGAACGGTTAATTCATTCAGAATGTGTAAGCTCCAGTTCCAATCGACACTGAAACTCCCCGTGCCCGCACACGCTTCACAAGCGCGGGAATTGATATAATTTCCTGTCTTTTATTCCTTTTGTTAAAAAAAATATCTTACCGCCAAAGTGCTTCTTACTCAGTGTATATAATAAATGGAATAAAATAGACCCTGGCGCCTTCCGTTAGACTCCTTTCAAATTTTTTCAGCGCGAAATATTTGTCAATAATAAATGAGACCATCTTCTTTATTACCAGTAACATTCATAGCCGCTGTGTAGTGTAGTTTGGGACCACATAAATAAATTTGAGGTCCAATTGATAAGCGTTAAACTTTCTACGTATTACAGAGATATTGAATTACGAGTAAGTTATGTGATCAAATATTAATTTACAAACTCTTTGGAATAAACATAGGTTTATAAATAAGGGAATTAAATTGCAACTTCTTATTTTTTTTTTTAAGAAAAATATACATAAAAAAGAATATTATTAATGTAAAGAAAATCTCATTTTTTAATTTTTTTTAAATAATTTATTTCGTCTATACGCTAAATCCTGCGACTTTCACCGGTAGCGAGAAGGCTTCACTCTCGTAGTCCCACAATGCGATCGCGGCGGGCGGCAAGGTGTCGGGGCAAAGAGGCTCAATGAAGCCCCTACCTGGATTATCTATCGGGTGATAAATTAAAAATATGGCGTTTGAACGGCATTCATCATCCGAATGGGGCATTTCGAACTACGCTGCGGAACGCCATTGTCTACAAAAAATGTTACGTGTTTTGTATTCTGTGCGTTCGATTGTTTTATTGACGTTTACTGGAAATAACAATGTAACATTTTGGATTAGTACTGTTGTTAAGCTAAAATTGCTTATATTCACATAGTTTATAGTAAATAAATGATCTATTTCATCTTTTCGCACTACATAATATATGTATTTATTTAAGTAAAATAAATAAATAAGTTATCAAGATACATCTTATACAAGTCATCTAATTCCAAACTAGGCGAGCCTGTAGCTTTGATAAATATAATAATAAATATTTTTTAAATATATGAAGTACTTGAGATATTTATTTGAGATATACATAAAAATATTACCTGCTTATCACACAAACATTTTTACTGGAACTGGGCGAAAATCGAACCCACACCTCTGACTTAGTATCAATCAATGGAGGGACTATTCAGTATCTTTTGCAGGCGTGTGTTTTGATTACACTTACACCTTTGTTATGAGTTATGACTAATCGAATCTTGTTAATTGGATTTTTCGGGGCTATAGTTCCTTATAGTCATTAATAAATATCTAATGAAAAAAAATTATATACTTTTAAAGTGTTAACAACATTTCAGACTAATCTTCCTCTAATATTACATACCTATTCAACTTATTTAAATCATAAAACCACTAATTATGATGTGGTTTTAACTAAAAAAAAAATTAGCTCAAGCTGAGTGATAGAGAAAAAGTTTTTCAGTAACTCTCGAGCGTTCTTAGTTTTTTGTAATATTGTATGAGATGGATTGTTAATAATAATAATTAGAGAAATACGAATGACAAAGTCGGTCCGTCTGGGGGCGAATGAGACGTGTCTCGGTCAGGCGAGCCTCCGTCGACGCTCTACAGCGACTCTACGCTCGATAGGTGCGCGCGCACCACTGCGCTGAACTCTCTACTGTCACACCTACGCACACGATGACAGCCTTACTTATGGGATCAAGCCTATGGTTACTCATGTCAAATGTCTTACTAAGCTCGTTGCTCCTGAGCCGCAATGCTTGTTTAACGAGCTTTCCAAACCTTGTATTTTAGTTATCTGATATGTCGTTAAATAGTTGCGTGGTTATTTCAGCTACGGAATTTATTGTCTATTTAGTTAAATGTTAATTATTCTCATTGTTAATGTTATTACAAACATTTTAGTCGGGTATATTTAATTTATGTAATAATTTAAAATTCAATATAAGGGGTTCTCTACGACGCTCTACATTATTTACTTTCTTAATAAAAAGTCCAATATTTCAAATTGTACGGATGGTAATAATCAATTTAATATTAAAATAGCTGTCAGCCAAAAGAACCTTAAAAAATATCACAAGGCCACTTAAGATGTCTGCAGGATCTCTACAATTACGTTACTATCTTTTAACTATCAAATAATATAATCATTGTGTTTGACTAATGATCTCATTTTATTCGAAGAGGTTCGGTTTCGGGATCTTCCAGTTATTTTATTTCTATTCTTAATTTAAAGCGACGCGATCTCTGCCGACGATCGGTCGTTGCCTACTCTGTAATTCTGTATCTGTCGCATGGCATCGCGAGCCAGTTTGAGAAGGCGCACCGATGTGGGTGCACGCGTGTCGTACGCCGGTTGAAAATACGAACGCGCGTTCGCGAGTGTGCAATTTGAAAACAAAAGCGTTCGGTATATAAAATTACATTTTTATTTAGTGTCAGCTGTGAACATGAAGTGTGTTATTGTGATTTTGGTTGTGGCGGCGTGTGCGGGAGCAGCCACCGCCGCTTCAGCTTCTTGCATGCTGGCCGATGAGTTCTTCGCGAGGCACAACGTATCAGCTGATGATAGCGATGAACCAGGTGCGAATGTGGTGTATAGTGTATACACCATTTTATAATATGGACTATTTCTACTTGAACAACACTTGCTAATCAAGCACACTGTGTGTACTCAGTCGCGAGTTATTTTTTAATTTTTTAACTAGGTATAAAAACTATAAAAATTTATTATTACTTAATCTCGTTCGACTTTGAGTTTACAGTTTATTTATTTTTGGCTGTTATTTAAAAGCTCCTTTACAGTAACAGTTGTTGTTTACATAAGCGTCTCTACCGCTCTACCGGCGTTTTAAATGTAACAGAAGATTGATATAATGCTGTGAAAACTTAAACAGTTCTAAATCGTGTGTTTTCATGGCTTTCCGTCGACGTATTTATGTTTTATTATATAATGTTATAGAAAGTTGGTGTAACATGGGGACTAATATAAATTTTTCAGATAAAATTTATCTCGCCACCTGTGCGTAAATTTAATTATAGATAAAATAAAATGAATTTTTTTTTATTATGCAAAAAGTGTTATTCAAAATTAAAAAAAGTACTAGGTAATTTAGTATTTTCGGTGGTAGAGTTTGGCGCCGCGGCGGTCCAGTAGGTTCTATTCTATATGCCTTAACCCGAATCACTCAAGGGGAAAATTTTCATTTTTCGTCGAATTGATTTCTCGATCAAAAGTAGATTAAAATTTGAATTAACTACAGTGTGATACTCTATCTGTCTATTGAGATCAGATGAGTCAACTCGTAGTTGACTCGTAGTTATGATAGTTGGTACTTCCCCGGGGTAACTTTATAAGCTCTACCATCTACCAAACTCACTTTACTCAATGCAGATAATCATCAACTTTAATTGATTAAATTGTTAAAATATAAATCCTCAACTTATTTAGTGCTACAGTTTGTTTAAATTATATTTTATTAGTAGAAAGTAAGTAGGCACATACTTCAAAGCTTCTAGAATTCTAGCTTTTTCCTCTTTCTCTGGTATGCGAGGTGATAAACTTGCCAATGGGTAAATAAATACCACGTTATTGACCGAGCTTATCATGTGTGTGCGTTACGACATCCACTGAGCATTGTGATATTAAACAATTGCAGTGTAATGCATTGCACACTGATGTACACTACAGACATGACTAGAATTGGTAAGAAAGCAGTTTCTACTACCTTTATACGTACGGGCACTTAA
Source organism: Noctuana stator (assembly GCA_018231225.1). NCBI lineage: Eukaryota > Metazoa > Arthropoda > Insecta > Lepidoptera > Hesperiidae > Noctuana > Noctuana stator. Next base: position 16,139 of record DWQK01000440.1, read on the forward strand.
CTTATGTATTACACTTTACAAGGCATCCTACTGTTTTTAGCAAGCATAACAACTAAAGTGTTGAAGATTGAAGACGGCTATTAAAAAAAAAATTATTATATTGTTAATTCATATTAATAATAACAAGCAAATGATAACTTTACACACTTAAATGATATACATATTAAAAGTGCAATGAACATATTTATTCGCTGTGGTTAATCCAAACAAGCATTGAAATGAAATAGAATTAATTTTTTGTAATAACATTAGTATCTAATTTATTTAAGTTACTACAAATACTTAATAATAAATTGAAAACTAAATCAATATCCTGTTGTTAAGATAAATATTTTGTAAACTGCTACTCGTATGGTAACGTAATTCGGATTGGATATTGGCATAAAATTTTCCTTTTATACGTTTCTGCGAGCAACGAGAGTCATATTCGTTTTAACAAGTCATTCTTATTCAGTGTATAATAACATATTCGAAAATGTAAAATTAACAAATTTTGTTGAACAAAATACAGAGTTCATTGACCGACGAGACGTTAGCAAAAAAATACCTAGTAAGAATAATACGACCGTTTTCGATTACAGTCTGTATTGGGGCGTGTAAAATACCATAGAGAATTGCACTCAGCACGGTAGGTACGGGGGTCGTGTGTCGAGAACGGATATGGAGTTGCTGGTGTCGAGTAGCGACGCACGCGCCGACAACAGCTGTGTGCTCCTGTAATTTGCATATTCGTTTTGCGAACATACTGAGGCTTATAGACAGCCGTTTCAACGACACTTTTGAGGTTGATACTTTCTCCTAAGTATATTTACTAAGTTAAGCTTAAGCTAAGTAGATATGTGCTTTGTTTCATCGATTGTTAAGATGTCATGTAGTTTGCATTCAAAACTTATTTAATACCTTACTTTAATAACTACTGTATATGTTAATTTAATTTATTTATAACATAAAATATTTATTATGTGTTTTATGGTGATCATCTAGTTTATATTATCCTTATTTATACATTTTTTTTCTGTTTTTACATCCGTAGACTGTATTCATTTAACTGTTTTAATATCCATTAGTTAAATGTATATAAAAGTGTAGCCTAGCCTAGCTTAATTAACTATAGCTATTAACATTCAGTAAATGATCTGAATGTCTAAAACGAAAAAAAAAAGTAGGATGTCACCAATTAAAATTTTAGCCCACACACGTGGTTCGTTACGAAAAAGGAAGTAAAAGATTAATTCTAGTACCTACATCCTTACTGATCACGGAACTGATACTTAAGTCTCACTACTGAATTTTACGATAATTTTTTTTGTACATAAGAATATAAAAACTTACGGTAAGATCCTGATGTTATGTGAATTCATCATAACTTAAATGTTTGCAAGCAACTCAATCAACAGATTCGCATACCTACTCCAAAATAAATAAATAACTCTTCACACTCACAACCCCACACTGGGATACCCTGTGTCGTGGGTCCCATTGGCACATACAAAGACAATTACACAAACACCCAGACCAGTAACTAAAATCTAAATTCATCGCTTCATCATTTAAATTTCTGTCGCGTCGGGAATCTGCCTCGACTTATCGAATGGCGGACGGCATGGTAACCACTATACACGGGTCGTCAATAAATAAATGATTTTAAAGGCGTTTGTATTTTCTATTGCATAGCTATGAATACACTGGCAGTCAGTGGTAAAAGCTCTATCAAAAGGAGCCGTCATGAGCTAGACTGTTCGCCGACATGCGCTGATGTTCCACTGATAACACGAGTGGCCGCCGACAACTGTGTTCACGGAACAAAGAAAAGAGACAAGTAAAGGCAAGTGCTTTACAAAGTGGTGTTTGATGTTTGGTTCGTGTCCACGTAATTAAGTTTTTTATGCTATATAATATACACTATTTACAGATAAAAATTAATAACACTGACAACATCTATGTTATACTACTACTGGCAACATTAACGTTAATTGACAATCATAATTATAAGATAGAAATATAAATTATGATTCAATACACAAGTCAATCCCACCGAATCACACGACATGCGACACCCCTTTGAAATTGGCACACCTTTGAAAGCTTCATCAATAGAGCACAATCATAGTTATATTGTCTCATGGTGTATGGTAATTTTATGTAGAGAAAAACGATGGACTAACAATTTTTTTTCATGAAAGTGCTTCTCACCTTCACGTGTGTTTAATTTTTTTACCTATAGCTATAAGGAAGCACGATCTGTATATACCTAATTGACTTTGTTGCAGACACTTAAATAAAATGAGTTTATAGTGTACTTGTCTGTACGTCCCTTTAATGACACTATTGTGCACTTAACTTTAAACACCTGAAGCTGACACCGCCGCAAGGTTATCTATTTCCTAAACCTACCTAATAAATATATCTCTATTAAAAGGAGCTGTCGTGAGCCAGACTGTAGATGATAATGAAAATAGTAAATGTAAACCGATTTCATTATAAAATATATAAACCTACCATAGTATAGCGAGCATGTACTTTGAATAGTTATGTACCTACGTTAGTTACAAAGAACTTTCATCGACACGAAAACAATAGGCAATTACACTATTCTATAAATATCACTTGCTCATAAATATGTGGAGACTAAATTGATATGAACAGTAATATTGTGATCCGCGGGCACCGTTGAAGTCAGCTGCGACACCCGACCCTGAACCTTGAGTCAGCTCGTATGAATGAACAAACATCTATTATATTTCTTGCATTATTTTTACATCGCATGGCATGACTTTACAACGATTAGTACACTCACTATGTATAACAAATTACCCAGCGTAGTGAGACAGCTGCTATTTTAAAACAATATTGTGGAAAATATTTAAGTGATTGGCGAAAATGTATGGCGTAGGTAGCGAGTACTTAAAGCGATAGAGAATTGATTTGTTGCAACTATCCTATTTTACTATTATATTCCCATAAAGGATTAGGTATATCGGTACCAGCACGTAAGTGATTAAGTTAGACCATTTTATATAACGTTCTGTTTAAAAGATGGCGATGAGTTTTAAAGATGGCGACTTAACGTTTATAGATACTTTCGTTTCGCTATTGGTTTATTAACTAATTACATGAAATTTTGCGTAGGTAGAAATATCTATAGCGGTTTCTAATGAAATAAAAATAAATATATTTGTAGATAAATGATGGCAAAACTGAGGATTTTAAGTGCATAATTTTCGTTATACCTATATTCCTATTTAAATTCATAAATTAGGTTTAACGACTCACAATGTTATGTTTTTAGTTCAGAAATTTTATTCTTTCCAAAGTTTTCCTTATCAGATATAATTTTATTTTCAAGTAGGCGATCGGTAAACATTGTAGATAGCTTCAGTACTATTGGCGAATAAAGTACAGACGCACCCGCAATTTATGGATATTGAATATGAATCAGTTTCCAATCCATACGACCGTAAATGGTACTTAGGGGAAAGTCACGAAAAATTACGAGTTTGAGACGGATCCGCTAGAAGGGGGGCGCGGGGTGAATGGCGGCGGGTAGGCTTTGTTGCTCGTGCTGGCATTCCTCGCCTGGGAACAGGGAACGGGCGCCTCCCCGCGCCCACCCTCCCCTGCACGCATTCCTGCCCTCTCTCACTTTCATTGTTCCTGCCGGCGCGGGAGGTCGCCGCTCCACGTACAAATAATGGAACCAGTTGTTTAAGTGGGGAGGACTTGTTGGCTCACTCCAATAAACACGTTCGCCGTATTCGTAAATGACATTTAGAGAAAACGGGGTAATTGTACATATCGATGAGGACACCCCGGCGTTGTTTGGCCCATAATAGACGTTCTAAATACAGTTCTAGGGAGCAGTTTACGTAATAGGTCCTCTTTTTTTAGTAAAAAGGTCGTATCACTAATCATATAGTTGACATTTAACGGAACGTCCCGTATCTTTTAAAATTCGAAAGCACCTGCGCGGGCGCATTTACTAATGAAATCATCCCCCAATAATAACAATGGAGGTGGGCATTATTATTGTAATTTATCAGGATGGTCCCAGACCTGTGGCGTTAGTCATCGTGGGTCGTTGCTGCGCCGAATTTTGATTCATTTCGAATGTTCGGAATGCTATTGTAGCCGCCGACTTACCTGCTCGCAGTGCGCAGGTACCGCGCCCTGTTTCGACGTCATTTTGTTTATACGTTTTGACAATCGCCTGAGAGTCGCGAAGTCTTATTATCAACCGGGGTGGCAACACTGACGACTCATTGTTTCTTATCGCCATTCCGGCACGTTGTGTTGGATTTTGTTTAAAATCCGGATTATGCCTTTTAAGTAAAGATTTTCTCAGCCTGTATGTAAAATTGTAAAATTTTGTTCATGCTGATAATGATTTCTAAAGTAGGCCTGCATTTTCATCGTTCTGTAGAATATTTTTAAACGACAATAAATTTGTACTTTTATAATGATATCAGATATATGATACCAGAATACAATAAGTACCAGTTACGAAAAAAAAAGCATGTGTCCTCTTATTCTTCAAGACTTGAAATATTTTTTGTAAAAAATTCTACAGTACAACACAACACAAAACAATGTTAGACATGGCAACCATTGACGATAAACATTAAAACTTAATTCTTGTTCAATTTATTTGAATTTTATACTTATTGTTTTATATTTTGCAAAATATTATTCTTCCGTCAAGACAAGAATGAAAAATAATAAAAGTTGGCTCACTCTTTATTATTTCACAGTCTCTGATGTTGGAACTTTGAAAGTTTTGTAACAATAAATTTTCTTGGTAATCATATAAAATTATTGTAGCATTTTGTCGCTCTCCCCTCCATTAAGTCGCTAGGTCTTTGTACTTAAACCTTTTTCCTCAAACTCACA
>DWQK01000441.1:0-21023 GCA_018231225.1 Noctuana stator
ATAGTGAAAAACATGCCGAATACGCCGAATACCGAATACCGAATCAATATTCGGCGCATCTCTAATATATATATATACCATACAGTTAGTACAGTATCTAGTTTAGCTATCGCGTAGATAATAAACACACGCCAATATAAATAAGGTTAATTTGTCATATTTTACAGAAACAAAAATAATACTTCATAAATAGAACAACACTTTGGGTACAATATTTATCGACTTGAATACTCATAGTCATTATAACGTTCTGCTCTATTGTAATTGTACACGGGAATGTAATATAACTTTACACAGCTGACAATAAATTTTTTTTACAAAACTTTATTTATCTTTTACCACCTTACCTTACATTTTCTATAATCACCATACATACATACTCTCTTACGCAGATAATATAATAAAATGGGCTACGATATCTGTTTATATTTTACTTAGCAGTGCCCGTTTCTATCGTGAATTAATAAAATGTGTTGTATGAAATTACAACCGTAATATGATTTGTATATTTTACCGTCAAATTGTAAAAACCGTTAGTTTACAAGGTAACAGGTGAGGGAGAAAAGAGTACAGGTACCTTATATTAGCACACCTAGGATTGGAACGGCAATCTAAAATCTTCTAATGTATATAAAACAATAAGTTACATAAGATAAAAAACAAAGAAATAGTAATATGTAGAGCACAAAGATAAAAAGTCGTAGACATCTGTTTTATCTTATCGTTCAAAGGACATTTGACTTTCCATTTTATTAAAAAAAAAATTATTATTTTTTATATTATTTGCAATAAGAATTGTTTATGCATTTGTCATGTTTCTTGCTGAACCGAACTAAGGACTTTGTTTTTAACACACGATGCAAAAACAGAGTTGTTATAAGTTTAAAGTCTATGCGCCTATCTGTGCCATTGTAGCTCGTAAACAAATGACCTAATCGCAACGCAGTTTCTTTTTTTGTTTGAAGGCAAACTCATCTAGAGTGTTCTTAGTTATGATTTAACAAAATTAGCCGTTTGAAGACTATCAGCGCTTTTATAGATACGATAATAATGTATTACGTGTATTCGTGGGGACGAACTGTCTACTAGAGCTGGACGCTGGGAAATCACAGTTAGATAAAGTTGTTGCATCTGGCAAACGCTTATAATTATTTATGTGATTATTATTTAACTATATTGCACGTTTGTGGCTAAAATTGCTTTATTATATTTTTGATGTGTTCTTTACACACATAAATTACAGTGGTAGGTACATAGGGCGAATTAAACGCCTAATGAATGTATAGTGATAATTATGCATGTATTTATGTATCTTTCTCTGCGAATAATAACTTGAAGCGAACTCTGTTGCAACATTTAGTCTCGACTGAGAATAATGTACACAGGATTAACATAATAATATTATTGTTACGCCTACGTCATGGTAAACAATTTTATTTTTATCGGATCCATAGCGCACGGCAGACCTACGTTCATTTCTAAATGGTTCTTTATCAGTGTGTGCTTGCCGTTAGACCAGATCGCATGTGCTGACAAATGGCTAAAGTACGTAGGGTAGATAAGAGTGGCAGCGATCCTGATGCTGATAATTGGGGCTATGTGGTCTGCTTCGGTACTGTCATCACTTTTGTGAGTATTTCTTTTACATTTTCATAACAAAAATAGGTCACACCTTTTAACATTGTTTAGTATGGATTAGGCGTTGGAGGAAATTGTGTACAGCGTCCTACTGGGCAATGTGCCAATAGTGGGTCGTTCGAATGCAAAGACATTGGATTTGAAGCTTTAATATAACGTAACAATACTTCATTTTCATTAAAGATCTGTATACCAATATCACATTATCAGACGTCACAGTGTTAATGAACTCAGATTTGGAGTTGCAAATATTGCTTTATAAATCATAATAATTATAGTATTATTTATTAAGTAGTCGATAGTGATTATGATACGACTGTCAATCGAATATCTTTTTATCTTTTCTATAAAATTTTGTATCTAAACAATTATTAAAATTATTATAAAGTTAGTAAATTCTAAATGTTTAATATAAAAAGAAAAGATATGCATGTTTGTAATCCATAAACTCTTTACTGTAAAGTACTGAATTGATTTTAGAAATTCTTTCAAAATATAACATTCAAAATATAATTTTCCCAATAATATCATAATTGTGCTAAATCAAATCATAACGGTAACTTTGTTGAAAAACACGCTTATCCCCGCTGTTAGTGCAAATCGTTAGTGACACATAAAGATAAAAACACATGAGTTACTGTTTACAATTTAACTATTAATTAACTTAATTGTAAAAAAATCTGAATATCATTGGATATAGAAGATTACCCTAGATACTCGTATGTTAATAAGTCCGCAAGCGACAACACTTCAACGCTCCAAAATTAGCACTCATTATGTTTTATCCTTAACCAACAGCCCTGCGTAACGATACAGCCCCACCCTGATTTTTTTGGTAAATGCGTGCTCTTCCAGACTATCTTAGTGATTATGCAAAGACAATTAGCATTATAAAGTAAAAAAAACTTATGAAACTATGCAAGTTGCAACAATAATACGACATGTAATTGAAATCGGAATAAGCGTTATAATAATATCGAAAACATATTCATTTATGTACCTAACCCAGAGTCGGCAATGACCGGAACTTTAAGATAAAGGGTAATATCCGGTGACGCCTCACATACAACGTTAGTACGAGTACCTAACAAGAACATGTTATCGAGGTAGGTAGGTACTAGCTGTTAATCGAAATTTTGTCTGTGTTTAAATATGTTTCCAACCACATTGTAAACACTTTGTTTTTAACGACAAGATCAAAAGCATAGTAGAACATAGTAGATTGATTTAGTGCAGCGACATTAAATGCCTATTTACAAGAAAGTGGATAGCACAAAAACCGTTGTACATGACATATATTATGTATTGGTGTTTACAGTTATATAAAATAACGGATAAAGAAACTTCACCTCAATCAACTGAATGCATAGAGATAAACATTCATTTTAGTATAACAATAACAATCAAGAGATTGTTGTAATCTAAGAAAATACCCTGTTGCCAATGCGCTAAAGTATAAATGTTCAGTAATAAAACAATTATGATTAAGTATTAGTTACCTAACCGTAACAACTTCAGATAAAACATTTATGTCGATGAATTGTAAACAATAAGTCATTTATATCTTACTAGCTGTGCCCTGCGGTTTCACCCGCGTTAAGAATTGTAACGTAATGCATTATAGCCTATAACCTTCCTCATGAATGTAGAGCTATCATACACAAAAATAATTTTTCAAATCAGACTTGTGGTTCCAGAGATTAGCGCGTTCAAACAAACAAACTCTGCAGCTTTATATATTAGTGTAGATTTGTATCTAAGTATAAAATATATTGTAATTGTATCATAGCACTGAATACCTTTCAGAGGCTTGCGTTAGCGAATTTGGCAGACTCTGGGCTCTAGCATTAGTATCCTCCTCGCATGCCGCTTTTCCTACCGGATATCGTAACTTAGTCATTAGTATAGGAATTGTTCCAAACTGCAGAGACGAGGTGGAGTCGGTATGGTTTCATTAGCATCATCATCTTCATCATCATTATAATTAACCCGCCTCAGTCCCACTGCTGGTCTCTGCCACTGGTCTCTTTTCAAATATGAGAAGTATTTTGGCCGTAATGTGGTTTGGTGGACTTCACATGCAGGTTTTGTCTCGACATTTACGTACCTACTCGTAAATTTATACTGTCTAGGTACTGCTCCTCAATATCTAACTAAGTAATATTGAACATCCATAATTGGCAAATAATTAATTGCTTCCAAACTGTGTCAAGTAATATTGATTATATTAACATATTAACCGTGTCAAAGGTTTCCATTTTGGATAGACATAAATAGATTTGCGTACGTAACTATTGTGGGCGGTAACTTGTCAGTTATCTGTGATTAAAATTTAATCAGTAGATACTTTAATCACTATTTTAATCAGTAGGTAATATTACGCAACGTAGGAGTAGGAACCCAAGAGTATGGTATATATATGGTATCGAGAGCCGTATAGGAAGTGCTCATTTCGGGGCAAGAAAGCTCGCCCTAACAAGTTCTCAACTCGCCTTGCTAGTCGAAATATGTTGCGGACAAAACAAGCTACCCACATTCCCAGTCTCCGAAGGCTGCTCTAATTTGTATCTCCCAAAACTTTTTAACACCTAAAAATAAGGATACTTTTAGGGAATGAAGTTGAAAATCTTACTCAAACAGACTTTCAAGATTGTTCTTAAAACGGGCATATTGATAAACACTTTTTTTCTCACAGTTTAAGGCCTGATATTCAACCGATTCTTAGTTTGAATACTCCATTTCAGATTGCAAGTATGGGTCACATTAATTCCTTTGGTCTCATTTACAATGACTTCATTATCGAAACCAAATCGACTGCCAAATCGCTCACTACTGCACAAGGTGTCTTCTCTATAATGTTAGCTGTAGGAGGTAAGTACAACTACTTACTTAATTTTTTTATACTGCTTGTCGCTATTTCATTATTTGGTTAGTAGTTGATCGAAACACTGAAAGTACAATCAGTTTTTTTACTGTTTCCTTTTCTAGTTTTTTACCGTTTCTGCCGCGTCTTTCAGATCTTGTAGAAAACAAACTTTCGAAACGAAAGTTGACTATAAGTTTTACTATTGTTATGTTATGTCATTATGCTGCATAATGGCTTAAATGTGCGTTTATAGTATCAACATTTACCATTAACCTAATTCGGGAATACCCATCTTAGAGAGTTAACGAACTCCAAAACATTAAAAGCAAGTAATAAGTTTTAGAATTAAATATAAAACGACTTAATTAAGGTAGCTTTCTGCAACAGAGAACGAAACAAATTATACCATTAAAGTTACCTACGTAATTATAAAATTCAATTTTGCCATTTCAGGCTTGACTCTCAACGTTATATCCAAGAGGTATTCTCTAAGGACGGGAGGATTACTAGGAGCTGTCATGTTATCAATGGGATCGTTATTAACCGTTTTAATATCAAATACAAATCAGCTTCCATTAACATTTGGAGTACTTCAAGGAATTGGTTTTGGAATGATGGTACCTGTTTGTTATTCTACTCTGAATCACTATTTCATAAGGAAAAGAACCTTGGTTATGAGTGTTATTAAAGCGATGCAAGGAATAGTATTAATGTGGTATCCGCAACTTATAAAGCTAATAATGACGTCATATGGCTTTAGAGGCACTCTGCTCATACTGACTGGAATATCTTTACACACGTTCCCTGGAATGACGACAATGAAGAATAGAATAGAACAGCGGAACACAAAAAAAACAGCAAGTATTCTTTATCTTGTATGAGTTTTAGTACGTCGATGTAACAGTAGTTTAAATGATAATTATGTTTTGGTTTCAGAGGATTTTGGAAAAAAATGTCCAGAAAACGTTAATCTTTTAAAAGATGTTGAAAGTGCGAATCAAAGCAAAGTGGTAAAATCTAAAGCCAGGAGACTGATTAATAAAATTAGGTAACATATTGTTGTGAAAATTTTTCATGTCACTGATGTTTGATTTATTAAAAATCAAGTTATTTTTGTTTTGCAGTGCGGAAATAATAACGTTTTTAAACTTGAAAGTATGGAAGGATCCAATATATTGCAATATTGCAATAGGTCAAAGTTTCGTGAATTTTTCAGATCTAATGTTCTTCATCTTGCACCCGATGCTATTGTTTCAATATGAATATGACATCGTAAGTATTTTCTACCTGTTCAGTTGGCTATTTTTAATTTTAACACGGAGCATACCACGCATTTCCACTTGTATTCTCAATGAGCTTCAATCCTTCTTTATTTCATTGTTGCGCTTCCACGATTTCTAACTATAGTCTTCCTAACTATGTCCTATATTTTGCAAAATCCTTAACACAAGAAATTCTATACGGTGTTCATTATATGTAAAACTGTAGGTGTAGTTGTAGGTGTATGGATTAATCCAGGTTTATTATTATTATTTGATGTTGAACGTGGGAGCCCATTTGTCGTACTAACAATTTAACTTGCACATGTCATACTTATTTGCTACTCAAAAGACACTTTTAAGACGCGTCGGAAGGATTATACTGTAAACGTTCATGTTCCAGACAAACGTAGCCTTGTGCATATCAATCGGGGCTGGTGCCGACGTCGCAGGCCGCTGTAGCCTCGCCGTCATCAGCTACTTCACTCATTTGAACACGCGAAACCTGTACTATGTAGCTACTGTTTTTACTTTAGTCTTCAGATTAGGTATGAGTAATTAAATTACCTCGACATTATAACTTATCTCTTGATGTTTTGTTTTCTACATAATAATTGTCTGTTTCAAGCGCTACTCCAAGTCCAACAGATAATCTGGGTGGCTTTAATGACTGGGGTACTCGGCGTGCTCCGAGCCTGGCTGCACGTGGCCAGTCCCCTAGTCATCGCTGAGCACGTCCCTCATCAAGAGTTTCCTGGAGCCTACGCCATGTTTATGCTTGCTGCTGGAAGCATCAATGTCGTTTGCGCGCCTTTGATTGGTAAGAAGCACTCTGTAGTGTAGAAAGTATAGTTTAGTCAGTCTACTTAGTAAAATATTATGATGTTATTTTTTTTAATCTTAACACATACAATCAAAAAAGTTACTAGTCCTGCAAAGTGATATTATTATGTAAAATAATATTATTAAAAATAAGCTGACATTTATTGGACCCTAGTCAGTGGAAGCGAGGTAAAGTTTTTAAATTAAAAACCTTTGCGTCCCGTTACGTTCAGGATTAAACTTTTTTTATGTCCTAACAGATTCAGCTCCATTCGGTGTTTAGAAAATACTTTAAGAACGAAATTCAAAGTAATTTAATTATTAAAAATTTGTTCTATTTTTATTGAATTGAAATCTACAAATAAATATAATGTTGTTATATAAACAAGAATTGCCTGCAAGTCTTTTTTTGGCTCACTTCTTTGCATGGTCTTCTTTGCACTTTCCGTAACTATTAATCTGCTTAAATGTTACTATTATGGATTAACTATTTGTTACAGGTCAATTAAAAGACGTGTACGGAGATTTTATACCAGCATTTTACGCGTTGACGGCCTGCTGCCTGCCGTGTTTATTTTTTTGGCCCATCGAATATTTTTATACTAAGAAAAGCAACATTGTTTGTAACCAATCATAAACAAATCAAAAATAAATTTTTAATTGTGTATAAGGAAGGAGTTCCATAAGTTAACAACGAGGGACAGAGAAAGATTTTTGAATAAGGTAGTAAAACAGATTGGAGGTTGTAGAGTAACATTATCATTAGAATGTTAAGTGCGGTCATATCCATGCTACACATGGAGAACTTTGCAACTATTTTCTAAGAACTGAACGCGTACCTACATGTAACTGGTTGCGTTAGTATATGAATTACTTTTATACCTATTAAAATAAAAATTATATTACTTTGATTAAACTGTTATATTTCCTACAATATCTGTAGATACCTATCATAATGCAATACCAGTTAAATTCCTATCATACACAAAAAATATAAGACTTACGTTACAGAATATTGGTATGTATATAAAATCTTTTCCAAGCATTATAATAAACCTAAGTTACAAGCATTGTCTACACAGTTTGGGCAAAATGGCATGTAACGTAATAAAAAGGCTCTTTCAACAAAATTGCTGTACAACACGTTGGCCCATTCACCCAATATATTCAAAAGGTCGCGATACATCAACAACATACAAAGGGGTCTCCTTTACCTTTACCTCCCATCAATTTGCCTCAAAACCTTCCGCTATAGCCGAAATCTCGAGTGATATCGACCACTTTTTCATGCTAAGAAAGATATTCAGCAAAGGACCCGTCATTACTGAGGGTCGAAGTCCGGAGAAATAGGACAGAGCAGGAAAGTTATTTTGAAATGTCAAGGGCCGCAGGGTAAAGTTTACTTAGGTGTCCTTTCGATTCAGCTAATGGAAAATCTATATATTAATACGTGAGAAGAAAACTTGCAATAGTATTTTAAGCACCTTACGCCAAACGGAGAACTGTGAGATTTGACATAGTTAAAGTTTATGTTGAGAAGATATACAGAACAGTACACAAGATGTACTGATGTACAATATTTGTTACAAAGGCCTCAATGAACTTTAATATGTAGTTGTAGTACATAATTTGCTAATAGAAATAGATGGCTAGCTAAGTCTGGCTAACTAATAGCTGGCTAAAGAATCTAGCTAGTTAATCGTTCTGAATGTTAGATAAGGAGGGTAGAAAATTTAAACTTGCTTTTATTTTAACACAGCTTTAAAGAATAACGGTTCATGGACGACCACTTAGTTAATCTACCCGTGAGTATAGACGATATAATATAGAATACATTATGAAAGCTTAATAAAATTCATTGGATTCAGAAAGGTACGGACCAAATTGGCAACTAAACAAATCATGCAGTCAATTGGATCGGAAATAAGGTTGGGGCTTAATTAATTTCTGGCTGTTAAGATGACTTGATGGTTGATTGAACGCGAACAAAAAATGGACCTCCACTTAACCTATTTTTGCCCTGAATTGCAAAAAAAAGGCTCTCTCTCATAGCCCCACACTAGGATTCCATGTATTGTGGGTGCCATGAACACACAAAAACAGCGTATCTGCTATCTGTTTCATAATTTCATTATTCCTGACTAAATGTTCCAGGCGTTCCAGCAGCCAACAGCCCCATATTTTAAAAACATTGTTTTAATTACTTGGCGCCTGTAAACATTTACTGCTCCAATATTGTTAGCAACGTTAATGTAATGACTAAAGTTGGGCGCCGATGAGATTTTTAATTTAAAAGCTACAGAGCCTGTAAAGGGCCAATATTTTTACACAATTTTGGATAAAGATCATTTTATTTGTAATACATTATTTAATATATAAAATTTCCATGTCACAATGTTAGTTACCGTACTCCTTCGAAACCGCTTGATCGATTTTTACCAAATTTTATATGCGTATTCAATAAATGTTGGCCTGAGAATCGGTCAACATCTATTTTTCATCCCCCTAAATGTTAAGGGTGGTCCACCCCTTAGTTTTTTTATGTTATATGCGGTACGAAGGTCGCGGGGTCAGCTAGTAATGTATGTACCTAATAATGATGAATACCTGAAAACGTGAAATGAAAGAATTCCTATGAACTAACGTACCGAACATCTATATTTTTTACGTCATCACCTAACCGTGCATTCGGGCTAGAGTGAATAAGAAATAGAACTTACTCACTTACTCGCATAACATACTTACTGGAATCCTCTTTAGTGAATAGTTGTCACTTCAAGCATCCTACTACGTAAGATGCTTTTTCAGCGCACATAAATCTTGGCATAGGTAAGTTTTGCTAAAAAAGTTTTCTTAGAGAGATGCTAGTAACAGCTTTTATATTGTATAAAAATCTTATAGTGGCGTATTGGTAAAAATAATTTAAATTCGGATTTTGGAAGAGGAAAGATTAAATTCAACCAAAAATTCTTTTTCTCTTCGAAGGTGGCGCCACCTGAGGCCATTCTGGGGCTTCTCGAAAAGTAATGTCGACGCGAATCACCCCGGCACAAATGAGGGAACTCAAAAAGAAATTCCACGTTAAATTCCTCAAATCCAGCAGTTATTACTGCACAATGTACTCAAAATAATTATTATTCCTACTATATTACTAAAGACAAAAAAGAATAAAGCAAAAAAAACTGTTATCGTAATGGATATAAAAGCATCCTCTTCAAAACATTTAAACACAGCAATGCACCAATTTTAACCAAAGGAAGGAGAAAAAAGATGTCAGATTATAAAAACGTTGTAGCAGATATATTTCCAAATAAATTTGAACTCTATTCCATTGATATTGAATTTAGTTAACTTTGCATGGAGCAACTCCTGTGTTCAGCTTCAGTTCGGCCATTCTGTACATAAACGGTCTAATCAGACGGTTTATATGTAAATTGCGATCCCAAGCATTCGCGCAACTGACCCAAAATTATTATTTATCAACCCTATCATTGACGAAAGTTTAGTGTATTGAAAATGGTATTTAGATGTATTATAGGTATACACATAATTGTATTTTCTGATATTAAATATTCTTCAAATACCTTAATTCTATATCCGTATTCAACAAAAGAGAGAATTTACGACAATTTGTCGGACCGTTTTTCCCCAACAAATTCATTCCTGCAAAGTTTGCCTTCGATCGCTAATTGCGAGACTTTTTAATGACTCGTCAAATTGATGGTTGGTCGATCAATCGTAATTCATTTCCCGCGATGAAAATGGTTATTATTGATAATCGATGTCATTACTACAGTTTGTAGTACAAAGATAATATCTATTTACTCGTGTTGCACTCGTATCATGATAAATATGTATACATATTTAGTTATAGCTCTACTAATACCTATAGTCCGCATAGTAGGTATATAGAATATCGCAAGCAAACTCACTACGATGTCTCACGATGTAGGAACCTACACTACAACTACAAGTAGGTATTACTAACCCGTATCTCCGCCAATCCGCATTGGAGCAGCATGGTGAAGTATGCTCCAGACATTCCTCGACTGTGGAGCAAGACCCGAGCCCAGCACTAAGCAATAAAAAAGGTTGCAGGCATATCACCACTAATAATGAAAATACTTTTATAAATTTAAAAACCGTACTTTCAAAGTGTCCTTGAATAGATCAGTCATATTTTGATTTGCGGTAATAAAAGTAGTTTGTATGTATGTATATGCCAACGGGAGTGAATATGGAATAACAATTATTTTGAATAACTTTGACTCAAAAGCAAGAGAAGAAAAGGTACTTCAGATTTAGCAACGTTATGGAGATACTTCAAAAGGCAACGTTGAACTATTCTTGTTCGAACGATGAGCTGAATTCCATTATCCACTTTCAGAAAGCTTTTCGGCAAAGTATCTGCGAGCTCTCTCTATTCATTCTAAATCAAACAAATATCACGTTAATTTTTTACAAATACTTTCAAATAGCTCCTATAAAAATGGGAGCTGTGGCCCAGAAGTCAATTACATTTCAATGAGTTTGAAGCGAAAACAATTTTTGATACATAGTTGAAGAATTAAAGCCTAAGATCTAACATAAAAAAAAAATTACGGAAATTTTAAAAGTTTATACGAGTACATATAGGTATATAAAACACTTTAAAAACATACACGGGTTTATATGACATACCTACATAAATAATAATTTAAGTTTTTCATTTCTTCATATACCCAATTATTGTCCTATTGCTGAGTCCATACTCCAGTAGTCCCATGACTCCAGGGGCTTATACCATAATCCATCACTGGCCAATGCGTGTTAGACATGTTTAATTTATTTCCTAATTACTCTTTATTTCTTCAAATAAACGGCAGTGCCTAAATAAATCAATAAATCTCCGAACTACCAAGTAGTTTCCGAAGTTGAGGCAATTTACGCCGAGCGATGATTCTCGTTCTCCATACCCAAATACCAATCTGCTAAGTTGTCTGAACCTATGAATAAAATTTGCCCCGCTCGCCACCACACTCCCTCTCGAATTTGCATGTCAAAATGTTCGAATAAACCGATTATGTTAAGTTGGCCGTAATAGCAACTTATATTTGTTACAGTTCAGTTTTCCTTGTGCAATTCTTCACGAGTTTCTTTAACTCTTTTGCTTTTGTGTTTAAAAATTGTTCATTACTGACTCACCAACACGCAACGCAACGACACTACCTTTGCTTTAAGACCGAAATGTCTTGTAGTTAGTCCTTGGCGCGAATACATTTTAAAATAATGTTATTTATTTAAACTTTTCTATTTCGTTTATTTAACTCTCGCAAGATATCTAAATGGCTTTTGCGGTAGACCGCGGTCGACCTTTTAGCCATCCCTGTTCTCTGGAGTACCTATATCTGAACGGAAGTTATATTTGACGTGGAATGTCCAAAGGCTGGAGGAATCGCTAACATTAGGTGGTCACCGTAGGTATTTTATTGCTAATTCTTAAAAAAAAATTCATTCAAAAATTAGCTTGACTTTGACCAGATAAAATCAACCTATTTCTAATAGCATCACCAAAATTTTTCCCGTAAGTTGCAAGTTACTTCAAGCAAACTTCCATTCCATCCGGATTGAAAAGCTACGTTAAGCTTTTCTGTACTTTGAATACCTGAGTTTTATCGATTCTTTTATTGTGTTGATACAATGAAAGCAGCGCTCCTGTAACGAAATGAAATGTTGCTATACGAATAGCTTTAGCATTCATCTTTCCTAGTGCTGCATATCGAATTGAAACCTTACTAAAGTTTTCAGATTAAAGGTAACGTCCTTCCGATGTGATAGGAGGTCCTTTGGAGCCTGACATACAGCATGTTGTTCTTGAGTACATGAAAGTAGTGTGAAAAATAACAAAACCATAGGGATTATGATTAGTTTAGCAGTAATTATTTCAGTTCAGTAATTATCAGTAACTATCTGTGTCACGCGGTTTCACCCGCTTTAAAAATTGTGACGTAACTCTTGATAGCCTATAACCTTCCTGAATAATGTAGCTATCAGACACAAAAAGAATATTTCAAATCCGACTTGTAGTTCCAGAGATTAGCGCGTTCAAACAAACAAGCAAACTCTTCAGCTTTATATATTAGTATAGATTCAATTGATCAAAAACCATATTACCTACATACTATGATGTTTATTAAATATATCAATAGATCAAATTGATTGCAGTGGCTGTTGGGTTACGATTAGGACCCATCCCCCGTTCATCCAAGTAATAAAAAAATATAACATACGCATATATTTTGAATGTAACATCATATATACGTACATACATGTATATTTATATGGAAAACTTATAATCATAAAATACACAATATTACATCATTATATTTCTTCATACATTTTCCTTAAACCAAGATCGTAAGTTTAAAATTAATCTTAGAACTTGATTACAGAATAACGCAACCAAGAGAATTATGAAGACTACGTTAATTTGTTAATTAATCATGTAAAATAATAAGTTTCTTTGATAAAATCATTATGAACTCAAGGCTGGTTCTTTTATGAAATACATGTTAATTATTTTTAAAAGCGTAAGTAATTTATTATACATTTATTTAATATTTTAAAATTACCATACTTTGAAATTAAATTGAATACTTTTCCCTTAATAGACTTAATATACCTTTTCAACCTTACCTTTTGCCAAAAAAGTGTAATGTGGGTTACCTAAATAAAAAATGTTAATATTCACCACCCAAATATTTAAATGTAGGTATATTTTAGAATAATCATGTTTAATTCCTCGATAGTTCATTATAATACCTCCGTAGCATAACTCGAGTCAAATGACATCCTTGAGTCAAATGCCGCGATTTATATCTCGCATAATTTAAACGACTGTCGATATTAAAATAAAACTAAAATATTATTAAATTAAAATATTTATAAATAGAATATCTACAAAATGGTTTCATAATTTTGTGTTCGAATTTTAAATAAGGCGGCAGAAGTTAAGGGATTTTAATAAAGTTTACTTCGCAACGTCATCGAAAATATTTTATTATAGAAAATGCATAGGTAATTAATTAGGTTCTGCATGAATATCGATTGTTACAATATCTGTTCTTAGTACATTTTACGTAAGGATGCGTGATAAATTGCATACTGCATGCGAAATATGCAAAATGTCGTTTTACGTGCTAATATGATAAAATTTTAGTCAAACTTAAGAATTGGAGGGATCATAAATAAAAAAGTTATTTCAATTTAAAGAATCACAACTATTTATTGCAAAATGACAACTACTTTATGTTCAGTTGACATGGATATTTCAACTTCTCGGGTGGTCCCTTATCAGCATATTGCATTACAATCTGAAGTCTGAAGTCAGGATCGGTGTTCTTAGAAGCCAGTGCACAAACAAACCCATTAGAAAACACGATCCGCCCACTACATTAGCCGATCACTTTCCTGTAAACATCAGAATATAAATGTAATCATTTATACATAATCTTATGATATGTTAAAAAGGGAACAAAAGTTATCTCTCGACGTTTCAATATACAGATAACAATTCTTATTGCAAATATAGTCAAGATAATATGCCTATTCATAGACGACAGTGACCATTTACTGTCAGGTCCAAACTAAAACTCGAAGGAACAACTTTTATAATAAGAAAACAATTATGACGCCTGAAACAATCTCTCTTCAAACTCACAGCCCCACTGGGATTCCCTGTATCATGGGTGCCATGGACACAAAGATAATTAGACCCAAACACCCAGACCAGAGCGAGAACAGAAAATCCAAATTCATCATTCAAATTTCTGCCCCGAACTCAGAACCCTTCGAATGACGGACCGGCATGGTAACCACTACACCACACGGATCGTTAAATTAAAAAACAGTAATCTATACTAATATATAAAGCTGAAGAGTTTGTTTGTTTGTTTGAACGCGCTATTCTCTGGAACTACAAGTCGGATTTGAAAAATTCTTTTTATGTCTGATAGCTACATTAATGAGGAAGGTTATAGGCTATCAAGCGTAACGTCACAATTCTTAACGCGGGTGAAACAGCGTGACACAGCTAGTACGTAATATATATAATTATTTTTTTAAATCGTTCACAAACGATTCTGATTTATTGATTCGTTATTCTGATTTATAGTAAGTATTAAATTGTTAAATTTTCTTGTTTAACTCCAAGGAAACAAAACATTTGGAAAGTTTATGCAATTAAATCCAATCACATTTGATTATAAACTATGTACTTATATAAAGCTGAAGAGTTTGTTTGAACGCGCTAATCATAGGAACTACAAGACCGATCTGAAAAATTATTTTATTGTGACATAGTCCATTTATCGAGGAAGGCTATAGGCTATCAGGCGTATCGTTGCAATTCTTACCACGGGTGATACCAACGGGTGAAGAGGTAGTGTTGACGCAGCGCCATACACCCAAGATGTAAAGCATAAAATCCTTTTATAACAGAAATTCCTGTTTTTAAATTAACGAAATTTAAATCAACAAAGAAGAATATTACCCTTAACAAAGCCCATCAATCTACATCACAGCACATGCGGTTATTTAGACACATTGTAAGCGTCGCGACACATACTGACTGACTCCCAAAAATGTATCGCTTACATTTGTTACCAGCGGATTACGTTTTTAATTGGGTATATGGGGCTTTTTAATCATTTTTTGTTGTGAGAGGAAGTTACACGTTATATTTATAACGTCACTTTATGGAGAGTTTATGGACGTTCAAAAATGTGAGGCTTCAAAATATCTGCCTTTAACCCTTTTTTGTCCCACTGCTGGGCATAGGTCTCTCCCCATAACAGGGGAAGGCGGAGCATACTCCACCACGCTGCTCCAATGCGGATTTCATCTATCAATACATTAATCTATTTTTTATAGTACCTACCTAGTCGATTTGTACTATAATAATCTATGTTTTACATACGTATATTGAGTTATTTGTTTACCAACAAGCTAGAAAGCTTTCTCATATTTTTCAGCTGAATAAAAATAGGTTGGTATTATTGCATGCCTGATGTGAGTAACAATCTGCTAATGCTTCTTAGTAATGCCACCATGTTATAATTATTGTGTTACAGTTTTATTAGCAACTAGCTGTGCCCCGCGGTTTCACTCGTGTTAAAAAACAATCCCAACATTTCCCTTCACTGCTCTGCTCCTATTGATTGTAGTGTGATGAAAAGGAAAAGTATATTACTTATTAAGTATATTATTTATTAAAAGTATATTATAACCAGCTCAGGAGTATGAAAAATAATTGTAACAAGTTTCGTTAAAATCCGTCGAGTAGGTTCTGTTTCTATAACGGTTATACAGACAGACAGACATACAGACAAAATGTTACTGATTGCATTTTTGGCATCAGTATCGATAATCACCCCCTGATAGTTATTTTGGAAATATATTTTATGTACAGAATTGACCTCTCTACAGATTTATTATAAGTATAGATAAATCAATTGATTTGATTTGTTTGTGATGATAATATGCATTCACGTCAGCTATAAGTATTTACACAATTTAAGCATTAAATTTAAAGGCAGATCGATTGCAAAGCATTTTAATGTAAAAAGAATATTTTCGGTGCACACCGAATTAACTACAATGGAGGTAATTTGGTAACTTTATTGAAAGGCAAAACAATATTTCATATTTAACTGCGATACATCAGAGTGAATTCAGAGAGGATGGAAGCATCAACATTGTTGAATACAAAACAGCTGCGGAGCTAATGCCGTGCGATTTATGATTCTGAACCGAGAGGTGAGGATTTCGCTTTGGTGATCCTGCTTCGGCCCTTGTGGTATTCGTACATCTTTTCTTCAACTCGCAAAGACAGTTAATGATAATTCTACAGTTAAAATATGTTACGCATTTATTGATGTTCGAAGTAGTTCAGATGATAGGTTAACGTAGATGAAGGTTTGTAAGAATGGATTGAAAAAATATATATATAATTCATGATAGAGCAGTTTACATGGCTTTTAATCCATGTCTACTTGTCTGATTTTCATATACGAGTACATTTATGAATGTGCCTAGGTATAAGTAAAGTATATAAAAAAGGAAATAAACTTGTACTTTACCTTAAAACCTTACCAACCAAACTTTCCAAAAGCACAATATGTTGGGAATCGACTTAGCGGTCCGCACCATGTTACATCATCCAGCGGTTACATGACACCTAAATTGAACAACGCAATAGACTCATGCAATACACGAATGAGTTTAGTTGCCTGATCTACTTTTATAAAGTTCATAAAACGTCTTATAATAATGAACACATACAAAGATAAATATACAAACACCCACACTGAGAACAGAATCCAAATTTATCATCAAAATTTCTGCCCCGCCGGGGATAGAACGCGAGAATGGTGGACTGGCGTCGCAAACACTACACCACACGGGTCGTATATATTATACGTATATATTATCTATATATTATCTATCTACTTTAAGTGCGCATAAAAATCTAGTTACCAAATGAATTTTTCACGCTGTGAGGCGAACCCGGAACGATCATTATACATTTCAGTTGGTCATCCGTCTGATCCTGAATTTGCATTTATTTCGACGCCATTGTAACAAGTATCGTATCGTCTGCCAACTTGGACTGAATTTTAATATCATTGTTATATAAATTTATGATGGTGGGATAGGTATACGCTTTCTATGTTTTAATATTTTTCTTTGTTTAATTGTTTAATGTCAATGTAACTTTATTTATGTACGGATTGGCGCCGCTTAGGGAAGGCCTGTGTCCAACAGTGGACCTCCAAAGGCTGAATGATGGATGGATGGATGGATGGAATGTCAATGTTTGTTTATCGTATTAAAATATTAAGTGGCATTCGCCGCTAACTCTTAGAAGTTAAGTAAGATACAGGCCTCCAACCAGGTTTAAAGACAGTTATCTATCAGTAACAAACGGGACCGACGGCATAACGTGCCCTCCGAAGCATGCAAGAAATTTGCCACTAGCCGTCACCCAACCGAGTGACCAGCCTTCCCCATGATTGCTTAATAGTAAGATCGGTTCCGATCCACATTACCAGCGGGGCTACGCACGCTTCTTATATGTGATAAATAATAGATGTAATATGTTATAGGTACATGAAATTAATTTTAGCCTTTAGACCGCTAAATATACATCCGCTTGCGGTACTTACGCTGAACACTAATAACAATCAACCCTGATTTTAGACTAGATCCGTTAGCTTTGTTTAAATATTGATACCGTCTTGGTTTCAACTTTACATTAGCAGAGAGTTTACACTTCAGTAATGAAATAATTAATTTACTTTTAAGTACATAATGAAATAATTTACATACATCTTAAAATTTACTTTATATACCGAGTACCTACTAATTATTTTCTAGAAACTAAGAGTAGGGAGGGGAATGGTGTTGATTAGGGAGGGATATGTTATCAGTGTAGGTCTAAACACCTAAATCTAGCTAAACGATAGACAGACAATCTGATAATCCGTTGCCAATAGGGACGAATAAGATCAGAAAGTGCGATCCTAATCTAAAGATGAACGTTTTCAGCGCGTTTTTGGAAGTAACTCGTGTTATATTGCACCTGAAAGTTCTCAGGGGAAAGATCATGCCACAATTTTATACCAGACCGTGAGGTACTGCTATGAATTCAAATGGTACAGATGGAATATGAATCTTGTGATTGGTAGTTAAGATAGCAGACCTGTTTCTTAGAGTCAATCGCGCTCAGCAATTGTAACCATAAATTGTGCGCACAGACAATTTATGGTATAATTATTCGGCAATCCAAATATGGCACGATAAGAAATTAATGTGTTTTAGATGCGTTAGTTCATTTATATTATGCATTTAAATGTTTCAACAATAGATTTTGAGCGTTAAGATAAATAAAGGCAATTTAAAAGATCACATTCATTATATAAAATTTAATTAACGATTTTGAAATAGGTTAACACTAAAAAATATTTTATGATCACGAAATGAACTTCGATAAATTACGTTCAAATAGTAAATTTAATTTAAATTTTACAAATATGTAGATAAGTACTACTAACACTAAGTCGTACTATTTTCGTCAAAACGAACACTTTTCACCTGCAAAAGCAATGACAATAATTATACCACAGCATAAACATATTTGCATATCAGCTGGAAATGTTAGTGTAAATAAAATAATAGTATTTAGAAGCTTATTAGCATTAACCACAATTTATTTTACGAACCACAGTATGCGCTATGGCCTCTGGCCTACATTAACAGGATTGTTATCAAAATAATTGACATTTGCCTCCGGCCACCCTGCAGTAACTGTTACATAAATTACTGTTTCATTAATATAATTAACGTAGTTAAATTGGACAATGCTTAACTACAATTTGATGGTCATAATACGTGATGAAGTTTGAGAGTTATGTTGTTTTATCATCGGAACTTAATGTAAGTGTAAACTTTCATAAATATTGAGTAAAGTATTCGCAATATTTAAAACAAATATATGAAAAAGAAGGGTTAGTCAAGGCAAGTTTATGGTAAACGGTAGAACTGGTACAGTTCGCCCGGGCAACACAGTCAGACCCATGACCCGAAGTGAAGCAAGTTCTTGTGTTTCAGTTGGGGATGTTCGGAGACACTTTATGAGAAGACTACGACTATATCAGGCCGCATGAACACATCCAAGTAGGTACTATCTCAGATAAGACTTCTCTCCTATTTGTGGTTGGACATAGATTATTGCGTCCATAAGTTGCAGTGATCACTCAACATCACGTGGCCTGCTCGTTTGTTGTTCGTTTCATTAAACCGGTGCAGCCACGTCTGCTGTAAAGCAAATGAAGCATTGTGCATTGTGCAAGCATTTGTGTTTCGGTGGAAAGGTGCAGTTGCGGGCTACACTTACTTGAGGCGACCATTAGCCTCCGAGGTAGCAGCGCAACTACATGCGACCTCAGGCAGGACACGAGCCTGCTTGAGGTTAGATGTAGATGTGCATGGGCGGCAGCGACCACTTCACACCAGGTGGCCTGCATGCTCGTCTGCTACTTCATATCATAAAAAAAACAACACAATATTACGTAATCTCAACACGACGTTATCTTTTCTGAAGTCAATTAATAATCATAATTAGCCTGAGCTCATCGGTCATCGAGTCGATCCAAACAAAAATGGGTTATGTAATATGTAGTTCCACCTTGACGTCCAAGCTCACGTTCCGTTTAATATTCAGGGGGCGTTGTGCACCGAGCATTAGACATCAAAGGCGACTTAAAAAGGCTTTTAGCAATTAAATATTGAAGACAGGGAGACCTTTGTTCAATTTTGTACGCCGTTTGGGCTTAGGCAGTCGGAGCTGTCCTGAATTGCCGATGTGGTCTATAATTTACGAGAATTAGACAAAAATCAGTAGTTCGGTCGGTAGTAGGTACAAGTATTATATATATTTTTTTTATACCGATGACGTAAAATGTTAGAAGAGTAATATTGTAAATTTTTTTCGAAATTATATGGTAACGAATCTCAGAACTTTTAACTGGGTGAATCGATTTTAATTATACATTTCTAATTTGAAAGCTGGTGCCTCCCATTTGGTTTCATTTTAATTTGGTCTTATTTCATCTTTCATTCTAACAATGGCATCCATGAGAAAACTACTATTCTATACTATACTAGAGTATTCTACCAATTAATAACCAACTGTGTACCTGTAAAATAAATGTGTACAGCATATAAATTAATGATTATTACTTACTTATGAGATTATTTATTGCGCGTAAAACATATTATAAAGATATTATTCTCGTTAAACGTAGGTGCAATAACATTTTTTGTCCATCTCATTCTTTCTAAAACCATAATTGAACGACAAAGAGAATTGAATACTCAATCTACAGTGCCACCTCACATTGCAATAAAAACGTATTACCCCTAAACACGCTTATAGCAAAAGGAGTCGCGAATCGTTTGCAAGCGAGCCTAACGAAAGCTCTAAGATTTAGATTCGGAAATTTAGAAACAAACACAAAACAAATATACACTCTATCCTTCACCACAAAGAGTTGAAATTCATCTGTAAACGAACAGCCGGGTTATTTTCAATGTAACACTGTTTCCTACAATCTGAGATCAGAACGGCGGGCAAATCCGATGGTTAAACGTAGAAAAATGCGGATTTTATGGCGGAGGTTAAAAGCCGGGGTGAGCCTTAGAAGTTGTCGCTTTTTTCGCTCGACGACTTTTATTTTTGGATTTTTTATTGGCTGGAACGCGACAGAAATGTTGACGCTCTCATAATTTTTGCTGCAAAGATCTCAAGCTAGTGTTGAACCAGAAACGAATGTGCTAAAGCGATTTATTTCATCGTCATTTAGAATAACTATCTGTGACATGCTGTTTCAACCGCGTTA
>DWQK01000442.1:0-21004 GCA_018231225.1 Noctuana stator
CGTTCCTTGCATTAATGCGTACGTTAGACTTGTTGCGGGATCCAGTTTTCTAGCTGTTTCGTCCAATTTATTAATATTCAATATGTACCTACATTTTAATTTTGAAAGAGGCTTGGAAACCGTTTTCAAAGGACGGTAAAATATTTTATCCGTGGCATTACGCTGCAGTTACAATCTATAACCGTTTTTAAGTGAATTCCAACAATTCATCAAAAGTTTGATTAACCAATTATATTTGACTACTCATATTTAAAATAATAATTTAACATAATGATTTATTAAAATAATGGTAAGTAGCTAATTGGATTCGTTCTAAATCCGTGTTATTTATCATTTCTGTGATATTATTATTAGGCTTACCAAAAAATATCAAACCAGGCAGATGTTTGAGCCCGCGCTGAGTTGCACACATATTCATATATTTATGTCTCTTTTAAACATCAACAACCAAAGTCGGTGTGAAAGGGACGACAATAGGGAATACGAACAGGGGTTGCAACGAGGGTTTGCCACGTGACCTTCCCGTACTGACTCGCACACACATGAAAGGGAACCCTCGATTATTTTATTGATCAAGAGAAAAAATCATAGCAATCATTTAACTCAAACTCTGCAGAGCTATCGTTACTGTGCTTTTGTAGCTATGTACTTGCAAAGATTTTAATATTTTTTGAAACATTTTGTTAGCAGTGATAGCCTAGTGGTTAAATTTCGGCCTACTCACCTATTTTTTAAAATTAGGTATGTGTGTACTATAAATTGAATAATAAAATTGCTCTTTGATGATCCTGTTTGATAAAGATAAGAAAGTTCTTTCTACAGTACCTTTGTACTTTTTGGCGAAGTCGTATCTTAATTGCGTGTTGTGAACGGTAAAAAACTGCTTCCGTAGCCATTAACAATCTAAGAGGCGCTCGGACAAAATGATATCATTAACTCATTGGCTTCCGACAATTTGGAGAGTGTGTAAGAAAAACATACTTCTGGCCTCGCGTATCGTATTACACTAAGACTGTCGTCATCCGCCACCCACACGGCTCCTTTTTGTTTTTTTACCAATCTTTTTAAGCAACTAAATAGATTTCCTGTTAGAAAAACAAACATGTCGTTTATTGACTCAGAAATTCGGTTTTTGAGTGACTCGTTGCGAGTGAGTGATGGGTTTGGAATGACTTTCGACCTGTGGAATATTGTTTCCGATTCTGATGATTTGAAATTATAGCCTTAAGAGCTATAATAGAGCACTTACCCGCTAAAATGGAAAAATAAAAAGTAATCCAAATTGACAATGATTTATGTGAAGCTAATCTTACAAAGTTGCGTGCAAAGAAAGCATTTGTGTGGGTGGTTTTAATATGCGAGGGTATCTGATTGTGAAATAGTTTTACATTACGGTTTTATCTGTTCATCGATTAAACGTTTGTGGGAAATATATCAAGTTTTATAAAACTTCAGATTTGAACATTGAGCTGACGGGGCGTAGGCAGCGATACTAATCGATACCCTTCTGTACGAATTGCTTTTACGATTCAGTGGTGATGCTGAAGTATTGTTTGCGTCCTAATAAGTATTTTATGACAAAATATACATCGAACTCAGACCCGCCTAAGATTCGAAATTCACTGACGTGGCTATCATTTCACTTTTGTATATTAGGTTTTAGATGTTGATCTTACTGGAGGTACTTGATTTAATTAGAGGTTAAAGAAATTTAAAAAATATCTAAAAATATATAACATTAAAAGTGTTTAGCAAAGCAGATTCGGTGGTAGGATAAGTAGTAAGATATACTTTTATTTGACATGTGAAAAGTTGGAAATATAAATACCTAAATTTTTTTATACAACTTCATCCATATGAAAAAAATAACTTCCCTACATGTTTCTTGTATACAGCGAAAGCCCCATCAAAATTTTCGGTGTCTCCGAAACGTTTTTTGCTACACAATTAGATATTATCTTTGATGGAATATTTAGAAATAAAAAGTTAGTGGGTAGCTGCGACAGGACTACCGTGGACACTACGTTGATTTACGAGAAATAAAATTTTGGGACGTTTTTAGCGGCGCAATTAAAATATTTAAAGAACCTCCCTCAGTGGGTGGTGAGCGACAGTTCTCACGAAGCTATTAAATATAATTTTATTTGTTTTTGTCAGTGTTTTTATATTCCGTCTGCGAATTGTCACTAGACTTTGGTTGCGAACTTTCGGCCCTTTTGAGTTGGATGTGCTTTATGACAATCAGATTATGCACGGTGGCGCTAACTCATTATGTTTTCCTTTTGCTTGAGTTTCTTATCAATCAATCAATCCGGGATAATAATTCACCAAAAGTTTTCGAATAAAATGGCGAACCCCTGTTTTTGGTTGCTTTACTAAAATTTTAGCTATGTTTTTGTGAAGCTCAACAATCGCGTGTAATTTAGTTTATTGTTATACTTCTTAGTTATTACATACCTAATTAGATGTTTCAAATCTAAAATTATTTAGAAAGACCTAAATGTTAAGTAGGTATAACTGTTTCCAAATACACACTTACCGAGATCTGCGCTAGAGTCAGACATTTAAAGAAATTCGTGACCATAAGATGACTAATTATGACTTTAGTAATATATTCATAAAAATATATGTAATAAAAACTGAAATATTTACGATATCATTACATTTAATTGGCACTAATTTAAAAAACAATAACTAAAAGCGGTTTGTTTCTTCTGTTTGTGTGTCAACACTCAACATTCAAAACTGCTTGATGTTATCAACGGCGCGTAGGTACATATAAATTCGGTTATAAACGATTTGTGAAATGCGTTGTCAGCATGACGCGATCAAGCTAAGAGAATTCAAGCCTTTTTAAACGACAAAGCGCATAATAGTTTCGTCCCCGGTCAACATTGTGATGAAACGTCTTAGTGAATTCACAGCATGTGGCTGGCGAACCGTTCACTGTTTGGAAGCTGCCACCCGCTTTGTAATATTGCTCGAAATTAACATATTACACTCATTTTTAACCCCTTGCATTATGTGGATGTCAGTAGGCAGGTCGAGATAGTAAAGGATTGAATTAAAATTATTTATGTTTATGCCACGAATGGAAGCGCAGCATGTCATCGCCTGGATGAGTCGTTAGTATAAATTGCTGGCACCCGCTTACCGAACATTAGCTACATAGTGCCACTTAAATCACTTTCAGACTACACAGCACCGTGTTATTTTATCTATTGCAATAATTTTCGAGGTGTTAAAATGAAGGCGGCGCGGGCGAAGGGTGTCGGCGCAACGAGAACAATTTAATTGAATAAAATTAGCCAATAAACTGCGCTTGTCGAAGCCTACCACAATGGCATACCGCCTCCGGAGTTTGTCGACCGTAAAGCAGTCTTATTTACTGGCGTCCTCTTTGGGAATCCACATTAAGTAGTCTCAATATACACTTGGGAAAATTTACATGTGTTCATACCTTAGGAAGCAATAGTTTTCGTGTCGATTGTTTCTGTAAAAGGTTTGTTACGAGTGGGTACATAGATTTTACGGCGGGTGCTGGAGTGTTGCCATATTTGTATCTTAAAAATGTAAACTGCGATAATAAATATTTTATTTGTTAACTTATTTAATTTTTAGTTGTGCTGAAAAGCAAGATAGTATCGTAAAAAGATATTATAAACTAATGGTTAAAGTTGCTTGTATTTTTTTATCATTTATGAGTAGCAAATGCGCATACAGGCCACCTGTTTTACAAAGTAACTATTATCTAATCTGTGACCTGATGTTAAGTGGTAACTGCAATCTATTGAAGCTCATGTCCATCTTCAAACAGTAGAGAAATCCTATTTCTTTTACCCAAACAATAGCTTAACCCAACAATCTTACCTCCATCTTTCCTAAAAGATTTTGAGCAATGACTCACAAGACTCTTTTTCTCGACTTCAAAAACACGTATCGTACACTGAGGTTGAATGGATAGACATCTTAACGGCATTTAATAAGCGCATTCTTCACACGACCACGAATGTCCACAGCTACGTTTAAACGAATCCAGAAACGAACAAGTCTGCGTGTTACAGCTTTTTGTCCGTCTGATTTATTGGGAGCAGAAACCAATTTTTCCCCGTCACTTCAACTTGATTCCCTAAGTGCAAAGTGCGATACTTTTCCAATTAAACGTGTTTGAATCTCAGTGCATCCTATAAATAGTACTACCATATTGTGCAAAGTGACTTAGACTGTCCATTATTT
Source organism: Noctuana stator (assembly GCA_018231225.1). Classification (NCBI taxonomy): domain Eukaryota; kingdom Metazoa; phylum Arthropoda; class Insecta; order Lepidoptera; family Hesperiidae; genus Noctuana; species Noctuana stator. Next base: position 4,237 of record DWQK01000442.1, read on the forward strand.
CTTCAAAAGTAGTTGAAATTTTGCGGTATAAGTGATTGAATGAAACAAAATATGGCCGAAATTGCGTGTGAGACAAAAAAATGGCGCTGTTACAGCCTATGTAATAAGCCCTAAAGTGGTACCTATATTATTTCTTCAAGAGCTTGTAAAATATAGATAATTACTTAAAATCGCTCGCTTTATAATATTAATCAGAATTTTTGTTAATATTTTAACTTGTTAACGTGCAATCTATTGAAAATGCCGACACCTATTTAAAAAACCAGGAATTTCTCGTTAAAAACGATATTGTGGAAACCTTTGTCATAAAGGATTTCGCTATTAGCAACTGTAACCGTTCGTGACAAATGTTGGCCAGGGCTTTGTCGGCACCAGTAATGAGACACGGAGCGACCGAGAGACAAATTTTATCTCATAAATATCTCCTGATGCGTCGATCTGCATTTTTAATTTAGTGTTCGCGATATCGATGTCGTAATTCATTCATGTCTTTATTACGTCATTTATTCAAGAAACTATGTCAGAATCTGTGGTGGTTTTTCATACAAAAAATGAAACATTGTACATTTGACATAGGTACCTAATACGTTTAATCCAACCCATTCAAAACACTAAAGATTTATGTTTTAAACGCAGAACTTAATTCGGTAATTTAATTTGTAAACAGAAAACTAAAATAGAGGTACTATTTTACCTACTTACTTATCATGTACCCACTGACTACAAAAAAGCGATATTTGTCGAAGTTCGCCCATCACATGAAAACTACTGCATAGTTACTATAAGACTGCGTGGATTTTAAACAAAGCTTTCAGTTAACGTAATAATTTGGTCTACATGTAAAAAATATGTCAACATATTTTTCGAGTCATATTTTTTAAGCCATCTAAGTGTTATATTTTTTGTATTATACACTTTTTGTTAGTTAGTTTCTAAGTAAGCACAGACGAAGTCGCAGACGTGAACTAGTTTCATAAATAAAAATTGACTTAGGTATAGTTGTGGGTAGGGTTTATAAACGCTGTCAGAAAAATATTATGGGCATTCCATTCTGCAATATTGCTCGGTATAATGTTATCTTCATTAGTGTAACTTATATAAATGGTTGAAGAACATGAATGGAAACGATTTCATTGTGTCTCTTAATAAAGTATCCTTTTGTCAGCTACACTTAATAAGCAGAAAATTTATTACGGGCAATTCTTTACCATTATTGACTATAAATTATTATGAAACTTTGAAATGTACAGACTATTAAATTGTGTATCATATACTATAGTCTATTACGTTTACACTTACTTTGTTACATGATTTTTATATTCGTTTATTTAATATTACTTACTTATATTAAATAAACAGTATTTTAAATTAAACTCGTGGCAAACTTCTGAGTTTATTTTGCGAAACATGAAATTTCCTACGTCAACGTTTAAGAAAGACTTATACAAAATAAACACTTAAGATATATTATTTTACTCGTATATTATACAAACAAAATTCGATCGCTAGTACAAACGGTGGCTGGTCGTATTTAAATCGGGCTATTTATCACTGGAGCAAGCACTAGCTGGAGGGCGCAGTAAACTTATTTTCTTAACGATACTTCCTGAAACCCAATTTGCTTAACTCAGACATATGAAGACACAGAAGCACGCCGCACACGTTGTCCGTACAACCGCCAATTGTTTATGCTAATAGCAACAATATGACGTTTAATACAGTGATCACGATAATCGAGTGGGCGGTTATGAGTATTGAAGATCTATATTAAAAAGTCCAAAATACATACGACGACCATGTCGCGACTGTGCGCGCGAACTTAATACTCACATTCTTTTTTTATATATCTACTAGTTGACCAGGCGAACTTCGTACCGCCTTAGAACCAGTAAATGTTGTGTTAACATATTAACTTTAAGTTTCGATGGAAGTCTTAATGTAAGAAATTATACGGACTAAATTTTGAATCTAAACCATTCTCAAGTCCCCTTGAACACACACAACAAATTTCATCAAAATCAGTCCAGTCGCTTAGGAGGAGTTCAGTGACATACACACGCACACAAGAAATATATATATTAAGATAGGTACCTACGTATAGAAAAGATATTATCAGTTAATCAATTAATGTTTCATTTGAATACAGTGTACATTCAGTACGGAACCATAAAATAACGTCATCATAAATTACTTCTTGCTCACTCTTCGATTTGTGTTTAAAGAATTACTCGTATAAATACATTACAAGTGTAATTGTGTTTGGTTTTCTATTCAAACGATTGGACGTAAGAGAAGATCTGTGTTTCCTAATTTAAGCTATCCGATTGAAATCCTGCAAGTTGTTAACAACTTTGCGGCCGTTCATAATTTACTAAACAAACAGCGATAACACAACTAAACAAGCTCGGAAATTGGCCTTTTTGAGATTTGCCAAAAGAAAAAATGTCGGCAGGTTACTTTCCATCTGTTTTTGGTGAATATCGCTAAAGTTTCTACCACCCCTGATCTAATAAACACTTATCGGGCCTTCATCTCAAGGAGCAGAGAATTATGGTATATTTAAACAATTTATTGCCGCCGCAAAACAAGGGATTTGCTGATAAGCCTCTGGTTTTGCGATAACGTTCTTTAGTTCAGTGACATTGCCGAAAATAACATTTTTTATCAGCCTTAGAGTTACCCAAAAATGTGAGTTTTTAATAAGAACATGACTGATTTTCAAATTTGATGTATTTTGAAGGTTATGATAACTTATTGATACAGATTGGCTTTTATACAAATATGAAGATAATTCTGTTCGGGAATTCCGAATTTTGTAGGTATGTTTTAGTAAACAACATAGTTATTGTACTCGTAGTTATTGGTTTTATTTTTTTATTTGCGTGACCGGCAAAATGTGGTTTAATGAAGACGTAACTTAACGAGAATAAGTTGTTATTTTTAATATCTAATGAGTTCTAATGAACAATATTTTGAGGACGACATGCTATTAGATGCATACGAATTGTTTAATTGACATAATTGTCCCATGAACAAAAAGGGTATTAACTTTTTGCTTTGTGTATCCTTTGGACTGATCATAATTAATATCATAATCAAAATATCTGCGATTCGCATTATACATTCAATTTTTGCATGTAGCGTTAGCAAAAACAACTGTTAATTTGACTAGTTTTTTGCAGCGAACTGTGAGTATAATAGTAAATTTTTCCAGAATTCGCCTCCCTGAGTAGCAGTCAAAGGTTTAATTAAGAAAGCGTAAATGGGGTAAAAACTGTTTGAGGTGGTCAGTGGTGTCAGTTACAAAGGTAGAACTGTAATTCGATATTTTTTGCTGATCGTAAGGAGTGCACGCTGTGAGGTTTTAATCCAATCAACTAAATTGGTTATCGCAATACTAAATAGAGTCGTTGTGTGGTAAATTATTGACAAATCGATGACATTATTAATGTCTGTCCGTCTAATTAACATTCCCAAAATTAGGTAGGTCAAGATCAAACTTTGGAAATATATGAAGTCATTCGATATTTGGTTCATTATGTTGTACCTATTCATTTGATAACTTATATTAATATTTTGGAGCGTGTTTTAATATTTCTGATTAGATAAAGAAATTTATTCAGTCATTACATTTCGTCCAGTAATAATGTTACTAATTTCCTATCGTTAAAAAACTGATGACTTCTTCAACTTTTTCTATAGAGTTCATAATGACACTGGTGCACTGATGACCGGCAGTTAAGTGAGAGCGTCACTATAGACCTATTATTAATACATACTTTTTTCTATCCGAATTGTTATCTGACGCGAGAATCCTTTCAATCCATCCATTCTATTGTTTTTAAACCGCTTTTTATGTTGATATCAATATTTTTTCCGATGGGAGTAACGATAAAATAGTGATTTGTTCGAAACAGATATCGAATGAACGAGATGCCTTTAGGCCTCTTATGATGCGTTTATCATTCGGCGGCAACCTCTCTTTTGTATGTTAATCTTTTATTGTTACATAAAAACTAGTTCTCTCTTTTGAATGCAAGATGAAATTTTAATGCCATTCGTACAAACAATGTGATCTATAAGGCAACTGTATACTGAAATGTTATGTTTTCTCCAGTTTTGTGGACGGGAATTAAATGTTCATTAATTTGGCTTACGTTGAACTAAATCCGACACTAATTTAAACTTAATGGACCATTTATCGCATTTCGAATTACATTTTTCTTATTATTGTCGATGGAATCCTAACAATAGGGATTTGTGCTAAGTAGAACATAAAATACCATCATAATTTTTTTGACGGCATCTTTAGCTTTTAATGAAGTCGGTAAAAATGGAAGTGCAATATTTTTCTTTCCTAAGCAGACCTCGATGAGGTCCCACGATCATAATTCAGTCTTTATAAAACCAATTTTTTCCTTTTTGTTGCTTTAACTCTGAATTTTTTTAAATATGATGCTGCGTAATTTTAATTTTTATTAAAGTCTAAAAGCTTAAGTTAGTATAACTTTTTTTTTTATGAAAATTTAAATAAGTATTTTAATAAGGTAATTCTAAATCAAAAAATCCTTTTTTATATGATTGTTTAAATGTTAAACTTCAACCTTTGTTGGTCAGTGACCTTAAACCTTTCCATATGTTAGAAAATCAGTCCAGCAGTGGGACAGTGGGCAAATTAGATGCTTACATTTATTTCCGTAGAAAGTACCTTTGTGAAGTAAGTAGGATATCCATTTACTACATTATTACATGTCGTATCTATATATCAATTTGTATTCATATTATTTCGGTCGGAATAAATCTGCGTCGGTTATCAAATGAGTTAGTATGATTGATATCGCTAGTGTAATTTCATCTTAGAGCCCTTAAAAGGTTCGATGAGGATGAAAATTAATAGAGATGTTTGTTTTACTAAGCCGAGTCGCCGCGGGCGCCTAACGTATTCCGAGCCATAATGAGGTGTCAGACTTAGTATTTGATTTGTAGTAAAGGAGCGTACTCACTTGTTTCCTTTCAAGTGAATATCTTATCCCGGCTCTCAATCAGTCTTGTTCCATTTAATAAGCCACTTATATTGTCAGTTACACCTCATTAGTATTTTTAGTTCGACTTGCGACATATTTCTATCTTTAAATAAGTCAATGTATTTTTCTTTTAGGATTTTTAAAGTAGGTATTCGAAGTCATTGCTTTATTTGCTATTGGCAGAATTGCAGATCTCACGATCAAATCTTGCATTAATAACTTCTCACTCACAGAACAACCCCACAAGGTCACTTACACTACCTACATTAATAAAAATCAGTAGCGGGACTAATTCCCTACTATTTTAATAAATAATGCAGTAGTTCCTACATTCTTATTTAGATGCATCGCACGGGACTAAGATACGAGAAGCTAGTGACACAATCTTGACATCTTTAAGTTTTAATCATATTTCCTCCATCAAAGAAAAGAAGGAGCAGTTCAATATAGAAGAGAATCTTAAATTAGTTTGTAGGCTAAGTAGCCTTCGTCATTTTGTCTGGAGATGCAAACTATGATAACAAGTAAGAGATAAACAAATGACGATCGCTAACTATATTATATCTGCTATAGGCAACAATTAATTATAAAGTAAAATATAAAGCCCCGCTTACACTCGCTGCCTTTGAATCAGTTTGAAGTTGGTGATCCATAAATAAATATTTATATTGTGTTAATGACAAAGAGTGTGTTCTGGTCAAATTTAAAAGATAACTAGTGGCTCTATCGCCTTAAGCCTCACGTCTCTATCTAATGTGCTGCGGTCCGATGTAATCCATTCGGACAATAAATTAACTTGCTTTTGGCCCCATGTTTCGGTTATAAAAAATAATTTTTTATATTTATGTATTTTTTTTGTACCTATTTTTCAATCGTAATGCAAACGAGTATAAAGACCACTTGATTTTAGTGGTCACTGAAACCCACGAAAACCGTCTTCCGATCTAATGTACAATAGGGTAGAAGTCCTATCTAGATCGTACGCGGATATGTGGCGGTTGCCTGAAATTTTTTTGAGGGTTACAAGTCAAATAACATAACTTTATGTAAGTATTATGAAATCAACTATAACAAAAAATTATAAACAAATATTATCATTGTAAAACAAATGACAAGCATACATACATTTTACAAAAACATTTATGTTAATTTGTTTAACTACTTATAAATCCTCACTTATTCAAATAAGGTTACCTATGAACTAAATAATTTGAATATATCCGTTCTCACATTGAAAGTCTAATGAAACGTATGCGTCCATTAGATATTTTATCATAATTTATTAACGGACAAATCGTCCGAACAAATTTAATTTCGTTCTGTGTGAAAATACTTACGAGTATACCTATAAGACAGTAGGTAGGTATGCGGTGTTAGTGATTTATAATTTCCGGTATTTTACTATCGTTTTAACTCTTTTCAAATATTATTATAAATCAATGATAAATATTGAACATTGTACAGATAACCGTTTCATTTATGATCACGCACAGTTAAAACTCGTACTAGGCGCTCAGGCCAGGATTTTGGTACAATTAGTATTCTAGTTAATCCAAATAGAGTTCTTACGTAATAAAACTAACATCAAGGCATAATGCAAGGCTTTCCTTTTTTATTATAAAATATAAGCACATTGCAGTTTATGCTAACAACTTGTAACGATCAGAATGTCAATCTCGATCTTGACATGGCTTCGACCGTTTTCATAATAATCGATGCTCGATTATGATCGACGACACTTAAATTTAATAACTATAAAGGGTAAGTAAGTACTTATACAAAATTCGTTAATTTTGTAGGAAAATAATCCGTTCTTCGAAAACAAAATAGTAAAATATGTAAATGAAAATATTAACATATTTTTACTTACTTATGTATTTTTGTTATATAGTAAATATGTATATATTGTATCTGAATAAATAATTTTATTAAAAATGATGACTTAAACTAAGTGAGATAAACAGCCAGGACCAACGTGCCTTCGTAGGCATTATAACGTAGACGTAGTACGGAAGCGTGAATGAAATTTCTCATCCACTAGGCTCCGTCCGAGGATGAGCATTGAGTATCCATTCGACCATCAACCGTGCCGATATTTCTTTGTGAGATCGCTTACTAGGTATCTATTAAACTAAAGTTTAATTTTTTTTATAAGACGGTTACTGGATAGAATAACTAATCCATCCATCTTATAAAAAAAAAATACTGTGCATTTCATATCAGTCGCATGCTAAAAAGAGCTTGAAGAGGTTAAATTAAATAAAAGTTCTTACAAGAATCCCGACCAGAATGCACGTCAAATCAGTCTGTGCTGTCTGTCCTCAGTTACTCCACACGAATTAGTCGTCGTTAAATTGTAGTTGGCGTTTCTCGATTATCGGCAATTCGATGGCCAAATGTCCTGTTGCCGTGGCATTATGTCTCACCGTCACGGTACTTACGAATAAACATCTGTAATCATGTAAATTAAGGAATTTACGCCCAATGCACTAAGTATACAGTACGTAAGGTACGAGTATTGCTTCAAACGAGTGCACGCCTGTTAAGTAATTATACATTTGCTTTTTTAATATTATGAAATAAGAAATAAGGATTTTTTATTCATAGTGTGTAAGTACACCTACAAATCTTTAATAGAAAACAGAAGTTAAAAAACAACATAAATATTTTTTCCTTGTATTTAATTAAAGAAAATAGTAAACAATGAATGAATATTGGTTGGTTGTTGTTCATTCATTTATCTTATTTTCATTTGTAAGTACTGCTAATAAAAATATAGATAGAATGAATTTGTAATTAAATAGTTCCTATATACACATACCTATATGAAATATTACTATCTTCAATCTATATTATTTTTATTTCTGATAATTTACAAACAACATAAAGTTAACATCAGCGCTGAAATGGAGTTTTAGATAAACTTGGAAATAATTAATTAATATTAGTCTTGCTTCCGACTAGGTATATCTGATACTTTAATTTCTTTACGAGTTATTGTTGTGAGTTACTTTAGATAGAAGGCGATGTTAAATTTAAATTTTGGTCATCAGACCAGTACAAAAGTGAATTTAACGAGTGCGACAGGTTATGTAAATGATGTAAGTAACATGTTATTTGTACTACCGTTATACATTTTTTAGATTTTATTGAATCATCGCAGGCTATGTCAAATGTCAACTGCAATATGTATCGTGACATAAAATATATAACACGAACCGCCTCGCGTCTTTGTGGCTTAATTAAAATTTCCATAACATGTACCTCAACCATAAATTAATCTAAAAGCTCGCTTCACTTCGGAGCTATCTCGCATGCATCACTACGATCTGCTAAAACTCTAGCTGCTGTGAAAAAAAACTTTAATAATTCCAATTAACCCTAATAATAGGCTCCGGGCACTGTGAAGAGGCAGCGCGATTAAAAAGACAAATTCCTTAACCACTAGACTACAATAGCAGGTTGCGAGCATTCCCGACCGAAGCTGGCTTTTATTAATAGACCATCGACCGGTAGCTGCCACGGTCGCCATACTGAGCGAAAGATATGATTAACACAAAGGCGATACATAATAAGCGATATTGGTACCAGTTCGGAGACCTATGGATATAATGTGAAACCGCAGCAGGTTTTCGATCATATCCATTACAAGACAATCTGGTGACAAACGCGCGCGTTTACGTTCGCATACCCAATAAATGTCCCTTGCATTGTAGATGAAACAGTATAACGTTTTAACGGGCTTATGGAATCATGGCTTTCAGATAGTTAATAAGCGGTACTCGTATGAGATGTTGCTTTCTTAATAGGTACATACGAGCTTTAATTAACGAAGGCACAGATGCAGATCTGGCACGTGACCATTTCAATATCGTGTGCCGATCGAGGTAGCGTGGTTTACGGTTTTATACCGACTATTCAATAATTTGTAAGCAACTTGCAATAATATTCAAGCTTCTTGGCAATACATTAAAAATATACCTACATCCAACTTATTCATGATAGGAAAAAAATGTTTTTTTTTTCTTTGCGATACAGATTCATGCGTTTATCAGTTGAGTCGTTTCTCACGATACCGGCTCAATGCGGCTTTGAATCTGATCTTTGAGAGTAAATCTAGATACTTTACGGCCTTATAAATATTTATCGTAAAACGGTAAATCGTAGCGTACGCTCTATGTTAATTTGTGATGGACAGTTTTAATTTCAGATGCGTTTGGAAGGCAAGAGCTAACGCGGTTTACCATTTTTAGATTTTGTAATGTTTACCTGATGGCCCTTAAGGATCTTTAATGGTCGAAAAAACTTCCTTATTTTTGTTTATTGATTTTTATTGAATGTATCTTGACAATTAAGGTGACGAGAGGCCATTAATTAGCTTAAGTGTCCGGTCATCAATCTCTCTTTGCCGGGCATGTAGAAAAAGATCGCTAATAAAGCACTCGTCCATATTTAACGAAGAATAGGGAATTTTTAACGAACCGAATATTTAAATGTATTTTGCAAGTTTTGTATATTCTTTACTGAAAAATAAATATAGATAAAAAAAAGAATTACAGTCGAGGAACTAATAATTTGTATCGGACGTTTACGAAAAATATGAATAAGTATATTCTATCATTTAAACAGTTTCATCACGAACTTTATGATAGATACAAAGTTATACATTTATTTACATATAAAACAAATTTGGCATAATTTTTTGTCAATTTAATAATAAAAAATGCTTACAGGTTAAGTTGCTTTAACATGCAATTTAAATAACGCACTCTTACGAGTATCTACCACTGAACTTTTTGGTGGACACGGAAGCTGAAATTGGTAGCGCGTATTTTTTTTAATAATTACCCTTGCAATAACTGATATTTAAGTAGCCACCTATATAAATATTTACCGTTTAATCACTTATCTTTATCTGGCGTTAAATACGAAGCCGACAGTAAATAATCGCAATGACAAGGATTGTAATTGGTTGTACTGCGTTCCGGAGCCGCAGAGACGCGTTCAGTCAATATTATTACAGTACGAATCGTGTACTAGCAAACGAATTATATACCCACTTACGTATTTATTTCATACCATATTTTAACGTTATTACTGCAAAAGTGCGGGTTTTATACGCATTCCATTGTATGGTTTGATCAGTAACTGAAGAAATAACCAGAAATGTTCTCATGGAATCGTTTTACACATTCATTATCATGTATGATTTCATTGAGTTTGATCAAGCACTAAATGTACTACTAACCTAGTAGTTCGTAGATACATTACTTCATTCAGTTGAATGAACGTGGTCTATGAAAAAAAACGTAATTAAATACCATAGCAAAAAAGAAGTGCTGAAGGTCGATATAAAACAAGGAAAAAATTACATAACTTTAATAAAATAACGAAATAATTTCAAGAACGTAGGTATGTTTCTCTTTTAGTTCTTAGAGGTAATGCACTTTTATGTAATTCTTTGCAAATTAGATAATGTAATGGGGCTATAAAAATACATATATTATGTTCGGTACCTATATAAGTCGTAGGAAATAGTATAGTACAGTAGCCAGTAGCCAAAATAAAAAACAATATCTAACCTCACAGTTGTACCACACATAACTAATGACGAATGTCCGCCAATTAAGCGTCTGTACGGTGCTCGACAAAAACTCGTCGGAGGAGCTTCCAGAGGCGCTACCGAACTTAATTGGACGCGGTTATTGGCGGTTATTGCCAAGTGCCCCGATAGGCAATCGAAGGTCGAGGCATTCCGTCAAGTCTACTAAAGGGTAGGTAGCAGTATGATGCGCGCGGACTTTGCGGCGCCTCACTATAGGTAGGTAGGTACTTTAAAAATACTTTTTAAGGCTTTTTTCTTAAATAATCCGAAAACAAGAAACATTGCTTTTATTTATAATTAATTAGTGACCAAAATAATCTAAATATTAGGTACTATTATATTTCACAATCCTCTGTCCAATATCAAAATACATCGGTACAGGTAGGTACTACCTACCTACCTATCTACTCGTTCTCTATTTCATCATGAATTAATTCCTTTTTACTTCAGGTGGATATGGTATGAATAATGCAAAGAAGAACCTTAAATAGGTATTAGAAATTTAAAAAAACTAGATAAGCCTATTGAGTAGACCGAAGGTCGTTTAATGCTGGATTCCATCTCATACATTCTATGCCAGTGTGTGATCTATTTCTGGACATCATAGTAAAAACCCCGAGGACCGTGAAATTGCAATGACACTACAAGGAAAAAGTGGAACGACGTTGTATTATTACCATTATAGTTCAAAACTTGAACTACGGTGAGTTGTTTAGCTTCTGTTAATTCACAATCGGATTAATAAATATCGGACAAAAACACAGTATTATGTATTTTCTTAAGATACTCACTCTTTTATAAATATTATAAATATTCCCAAAAACATATTTTTAATTACACATTTTATAAAAAACTTTGCTACAAATTAAGAAAAGTTGCAGTCACATGCACTTTTTTAAATTCAATATAACTTTATTTAGATTCTGTAGTTGCTATACATTTTGGGTCCAATGCAACATACTCGTATGCATCTCTTTGATAATGTTTTTCTTTTAAGTTTGATTTAGGCTAATTTCTTACTATCTCTAACAGCATTGAAAGTACGAAAACTTATTTGGTACATCCCTAACGCGAGTGACGTTGGTGGCGGCGGCGCGTGGCACGCCGGCCGACTGGTTCCACAAGTTGCTGCCATCTATATTAAAAAATTCAAATGTGCGTTTATTTTCATGTTCTACTTTTTTATTTCTGAACACGTAATTAATACAAACAAATGCAAAACCAGTCTCTTTTTTATTGATCTCAGCCTGACAGTTGCATAAGGATCAAAATGGTTGAGGATTACAGTACAGAGTAGGTTTTAGTTAGGTACTTATTTAAGTTCTCGAGTGTAATCTAGAATTAAATCAGAATTCAAGTGCAGGACTTTTGTAAATGGCCCATCAGATAATAATTAGGTATTCTTTTGCTGTAGAGGTATGTAAGTACCTATAAAATCTCCGGTCGCGTTTGTATGTATATGCTTGCTTGTATTTGTAGGTAAATTTCTAGGAAAACTAAATTTACTTTAATACCGATTTAGCTGTAAGTGACATTACTAATCTTAAGAATCTCTGTTTGGTCTAACCTAATCAAGAATCACATTAAAATAGCAAAGAGTTAAATTGATCTTCGGTCTCTTGTAGCATTCACTTTAAAAAAGGCGTGTTTTCATTTATTTCTTAATAAGTAGAACAAGTGTCCTTCGGCCTCGGTGTTTAATTAAGAACTAGCCAAGTACCTACTCGGCGGCTATCTTCGAGGTCTGCGAAGGTTTGTACTTTAATCACGAATATTTATAGATGCGATTTTATTTTGTCAGTCCTTTTAATGGTGATTAAAGAGGTATTTTTTCTGTGGGAATATACTAATTGCCTCCCACTGGCCAGTAAACTTATTCATCGAAGACGCTAGTCATCAATTTGCTGCGATTTAATAAACCTTCGTAAAGGTCCAATGACTTTTCTTAAAGGAGAAAAAGAAACTGAAACTTGGAAGTTTAAGGCTTATTACTCGTACCAGAATACAGAATTTTAAATTTTCAGGTCAACGAACGAAATTAAAATGATGTTTTTAACGACATGTGCTCAAAATCGTGAATTTATCAGAAATATAATTGGCAGAGGAGCATAACACGCGACCACAACAAAATAGAACTTTGTGGATTTTAGCTCATTGCCGATGTGTTGGTGTGATCGTATAGTGAATGGTGATGTATCTTACTTGGAAAGGGTTCCAGGGTTGATGACTTGTTTATCGAGTATTTCGGGACATAAAAACAGGAATCTTGTGTGTCCTGAGAGACAGCCCATTCAAGAATTTGTTGACAAGCAATTAAGAGTGGGACGAGTATGTGTACACGATCAAACAGTAGCTGGACTCGAATGCAGTTTGTGAATTGGTTTTTCTCATCAATGTAATTTGTAGTGTGCAACTTTTTTTATTACCTACCTCTTAACAGAGTGTTTAGATTTTTGAAAATTGATAATTATAATATTGTCTAAAAGATGTAATACCTATGCTGTACCATTTATATCTAAGTACTTTATAAATAATTAAAACTATTATTTTGCTCGACAGCCTAAGTTCAGGTAATTAATATTGTTATTAGTTTTCTCAAGCCTGAGGCGTGTCCAGTGAGCTATCATGAATAGAGAAAGGGAGAGTGTGAAAATACAGGGAGCAATAACAGGTTCTGTTTCCTATCGTTTTTTTTAAGTTTTCTAGGTCGTCCTTATAATTCAAAATTTTCTACTAAATCTAAATTTTGTCGTCTTTACATTATTAAAATTCTTATAATGTAAGATCAGAAAAGGATTGAAAAGAGTTTATTGGCGTCATTAGTATAATATCCAGAGCAATGAATGAGCATAAAAATATAACTTTCATACTAATTCTGTATTACTTACAGACTGTACTAGACATTTTACTGTTTAGTGACATTGTAGCACCATTTGGATGTAGACTATGTTTATTAAATTCTATTTATTTTATTCTATTAATTCATAGACTTTACATCCCCTCCTCCAATCCGCATTGGAGCAGCATGGTGGAGTATGCTCCAGGTCTTCCTCGTTTGTGGAGAGAGACCCGTGCCCAGCAGTGAGATATAAAAAGGGTCGAAGGTCATCATCATCAACATATCACTGTCCGATGGGTAGTTACGGGTTTCCTCCCAAATATGAGAATGTTATATAGTCTAGGACGCCAGTAAATTAATATTGGGCTCTTATAACTAGCCTTAGAACATTCAGGATAGTAGAAGTAACAAAAATAAGTTAAGAAATATAACAAATTTACTATTGTGGAACAAAACAGCGACAATTGTTGATTCGTATATTTCCACAAGATACTAGTAGCGTGGGCGAGACGCGTATTAACGTGGTATTTAGCTGATCCTACCACCGTCAACCTGTTTGCATTTTACCAATTACAATGTATGCGCTCTTCTTTTTGTACATCCCACGCTTTTAATTATTCTAAGTCTTTTATGCAGTAACTTATCAAAGTGTCAAGTGGAGCCAGTGATTCCATAGTATGCTATACTCGTAAGGGCAGCATACCTATGTCTATGGAAATTCCAATTTTGTTTACATGATACGGGGATAACGTATCTTTAGATAATATTTCGTTTTTGTTTCTGTTTTGAAATGATCTCGCTAATCAGTAAAACTAACTATATTATTGAGGTAGAAACCGTAGACGTTAATTACATGGCGCTCGATAGCAAATTTGAGTATGAACCAATTTAACAACAGATGGCACTTATTCCAAACAATGTATGGCTTATTTAGATTTGTTGAAATGCGTTTATAAAAATAAAAACATTGTCACGCTATAATATATAATAGTACTAACGTTGTATATGTAGCTTCATTATAAGCAAAAATTTGAGCTTTGGTAGGTATAGTGGTAAATCATTTTTATATTTATGCTAACAATGATGTACCTACCTTTATAATTATTTTACAAGTTAGCATCGGACTGGCGTTATTCAAGCTAGACAAACAACAATAAAATTAGATGTTTGCTATATCAATAGTGAGACAATAATGCGAGACCATAATTATTGGCAATGAGTCTTACTCGTAAGTCTACAATTCTGAAATGACTCCTAGAAGATTATCCATTGCGCTTCGACATCGTTTGATTTACAGATGATTTATTACGCACTGGGAAACTTAAAGGCGTATTACCGTAAAGATAATTATTGGTTTAACAAACGCATGCGGCAGCTTTTAAAATTAATGGACAAGTGAATTAAAGTCGCGGAGTTGTAATGAAGATAACGTTGGGGTGGACGCAGACCGATAAACTTCTGACGGCGTTTCTGCCTCGAGATAAGCCTTTAATTACCGAGATAATGACCTGCTTACTACTTGAACTAGCTTTTTAAACTTTTAGCAGCCATACGTCAGTCTGACTTCTGAAATGCCGCCAACACGCGCCCACCTACGCGATCTTTAATTTAAAGTGACAATATTGGAACGGGGGATTACTGTCATTAAAAAATTATTGCGTTTCAATAGACATACCGAGATAACATACATAATTTACACCTGCAAGTGATTTTGATAAATATTTTGAAGGAAACTTGGCTCTTTAGGAATTTAACTATGGAAAATTAAGTAGCCTATATATTTGTTCAAAAATACGTATTTTCTTAGTATTAACCGCTCGTAATACAAAAAGTAATATTATTTTTGCCTGTTGTCTACCGTGGAGACTTCAACGACGGTTTCTCATTAGTCAGTGCGGGCGTGAGTGGTACCTACAATAAATTTTAGCAAATAGCAATCTGAAAAGCCATCAATCTCGAATTCATTAAGTGTTTCGAAGTATTGATTGCTCGATGAGAATTCTCTCGCCTTCGTCCCTACTTGTCGGCTCCACCCATTTTTCGCGCAAAGGCGCAAAATGTGTTTATAACGACGCCTGTGCAACACCCACGACATTCTCTTGCGCTTTTTACAATGAATTTATTCATTTCCTAGTTAACTAATAGACAAACATGATTGATGGCCATGGTGAACATTTGCGAATTAAATTATTCATCGCAAGGTTTCCCGTTCATTTCGCTTACTCCATAATTATAATCAGATCAATCTTTGACCATTATAGAGAAAAAGGCTCTGTGGAAGATTAATGAAATCCTTGAAACGTATTGTGAAGCTATCTCTCAATAATAATCCGAGCGGATGTGACGAATAAAGTTCCACGGGAGATGGTGTATTTCCGCTATCAATCTTGAAGAAAAATAATAAGGAATACACATTAGTCTGTAGGTATGCATTACGTGTACTGGTACATAACCTATATTAATAATAGAATAGTTACATGCTAATCTCCAGAAATACAAATTGGATTTAGGAAATACTTTTTGCAGTTGATAATCAAGTTCTTGATTAAGGTCTAGGCATTTCGGTATTTATTTTATAAATACAAGAGATACCTTTAGGTAGTTGCAAACTGATTTCCACGTAGGAAAAGCCTAAGCACAGCTAGTATGACAACTATGACAAGGTAAACTCGGTAGAAAGGAAAACGCATAAATTGAGTAGACTATTAACGATAGTGGAATGGATTGTGTGTATAAGTCTTAAGGCTTTGCAGTGAATGTGACTTCCCACGACTGCCGTCGACCAATCGCTTTGTAGGAGGGAGCGAGGCAATAAGTAATATTTTTTTCACGTACCTTTCAAGGATATTTATTTAAAGAATTGGAATACAATAATATCTAGTCGAGTAGTTATCCGACTATATATAATTTACCATCAGCATACTTAGGTACCTACTGTGGTAATTAAAGTTGTTTTATTTAGGTACTATAGGTACATTTCCTAGTCAAATTGTTTATTTACAAAAAGTTTGCTTTATAACAGCAATTAAAAGATAATTTTATGAGTAATTTAACCGACACACAATATACAATTATGACATATGTCTCTCTAATGGACAACCGCTAAAAGGACACCAACTTCGGGGCATCATTATTTCTTATTGGAAACAATTTGTCAAGCGGCGCGCCATCGTTAATTTTTAATCACTTTAGCATGTTTTTATTAGCCCGTTAAATTTAGTTTTCGTCAGTTTCTGACATGTTTTAATTAATCACATTATTAATCATTAAATCTTGCGTAATGATCGTCCATCAGCAGCC
>DWQK01000443.1:0-20993 GCA_018231225.1 Noctuana stator
ATGTTTACGGAGCTCGTTAACACCTCTGTCATCATTCACCTATCCTTTTCCCATTATTTGGGGTCGGCGCAATATGTTTTCTTCTTCCATTCATCTCTATCATGTACCAGGTCCACAGTCACACTTTTCTCACACATATCCTTTTTCACACACTCCATCCATCCATTCTTTTCGGTCTTCCTCTCCCCTAATATTCCTCCACATTCAGATCAAATCTGTGACGACTCGTATGGTGTAGTGGTTACCACGCCACCATTCGAAGGGTCCCAGGTTTGATCCCCGGCGGGGTAGAAATTTAAATGATGATTTTAGATTTCTGTTCTCGGTCTGGGTGTTTGTGTATGTGTCCATGGCACCCACGACACAGGGAATCCTAGTGTGGGGCTGTGAGTGTGAAGCGTTAAGCAACTTACCTATAATGTTGTACTAAACTTTCTTCACTTTCAAGTGGATTATTCTGTTTGGCTCCTTCAGGTAAAGGTTCGTCAGACTCTGCGTCTAAAGGCGTGGACGCATCAGCCTCCATCAAAAAGTTCTCCTTATCGAATACAAAACTCTCAGCGTCCCATTTCGATACGTCCGAGAGGATTTGTAATGTATTCTGATGCAAGTTCATGAATTTTGTAACCTATAATTTTTAACATGCTTTTAAATTTTAATTTTATTTTAGTATTAAGGCAATTCATTAGTTTAAATTTATTACGAACCATGTATTTTATTACAAATGAAAAACGTTTATTCATCACAACAACGTCACACAATAAGTATAAGTACAAAAAAAAACCCAAAACACCGATTTTTTTAATAATATAATTGTAGTGTTAGGCATCTCAGTAGGTAAGTGATAAGTGTAGACTGCAAAGTTTCAGAAAAAGTGTTTACGGTAAACTTCTTTATAAACATGTCTTAACAGTTTATTGACAAATGTTTCCTAATGAATACGAGGCATTAATCCAACATTTTTATATTATTGTTTATAATATTATTAGAACCATCCACGTCGTCAGCGAGCTATCAATTATTGACATTCATATACTTTTAAATTTTATACATTCGAAAAGAGACTGCGTTCAGAAATACCTATTAATAGCGTTATTTTTTTTACTTTAGATAGGCTTGCATTTGACTTCATAATTATTTTTTTTTATAAAAACTTATACACATCTTATAAATAAAATATTCGGTTTGGTAAGTAACTCTGTGACGGAATGGTCTTTAGAGAAATCCTGTAAATTTTGCGGACGAGACTAACAAAGGTAACTTACCCTTTCTTTACCTTCAGTATCATCTATTCCGGTCATTGCATTCTTCGCAACCTCCTTAGCTTCGTTAAGAGAAGTTCGGAGAGCCAATGACGTTAAATCACCGTTTCTCTGCAGCTGTGACACTTCTTCTAGTAAAGAAATTTTCCTCTCTTTAATTGCATTTATCTTTTCCTCAGCGGTAACTTTTATTTGTTCCATTATATGTTCGCAACGGTCCTAAAACAATAATTAATACCTATGATGTTAATTCTTTATTCAAATTTTAAAAATTCTTAAAATATAGTGTCGAATTCTTGTAATGTTCTGAACCAATAAATATACTTTAGATCTTTTTATCTTTCCTATTTAGTGCGATAGGTGCATAGGACCTAAGTAGTTAATGCCTTCAACCCTTTACTCCACCACGCTGCTCCAATGCGGATTAGTGGAGAGTTATGATGTAGATGTATGAGATATAGTTAATACCTGATATTAACCTCTCCTCTTCACCAAAGGTTGTCTGGTGGAGAACGCCACTAGGAATTAAGTTCGCTCTTTATTATTCCTATTGTCTAGGTTAAAAATGATGTGTAAATAAACAAATGAATAAAATAAATATTCAACATGACAATTACCTTGTAATGTTCAATTTTGTGCTCCAGACGACTAGATGCCGAGTCTAATTGCTTAAGGATAGACCCGATCTGAGTTCGCATATCATCCAAATGTTGTGACCAACACACGTGACAAAAACTCTGTAAAAATTATAAAAACTAAAAAAAAAAAAATATTTTCGCAAATATTTTTTTTTTCTCTTTAAGCTAGTGGTAACACTAAATAACTCAAACTTGCATTCAACCCTTTTTATGTCCCACTTCTGGGCACGTGTCTCTCCTCACAACCGGTGAAAGCCTGGAGCATACTCCAACACGCTGCTCCAATGCGGATTGTTGGAGATACGATTAGTGGCCAATCGAGTCGGATGTTAACAAACCGCCCAAGGGGCATCCGACCAGGTTTAACGACTGTTATCTATCGATAACAACTGGGACCGACGGCTTAACGTGCCCTCCGAAGCACGGACGCGCGCATGAAATTTGTCACTAGCGGTGACCCATATGAGTACCGGCCGCGCCCAACTAACTCAAACTTACCAGCTTACAATGATCACAAAACGTGACAGAAATGCTATCGCACATTGTTTTGCAGTGCGAACAACGAACACCGCCGGCAAAGAGATCAACACTTTGGAAACTATTTGCTGACGTCATTGGAGGCGTCTCTGGACTCCTTGGCTGAGGCGTCATATTGATGCCCACCATGCAGAGTAAGGTGTCAATGTATAAGTTGGATGGTAGGCTTTCCACGTAGTTAGAACCGAGGATTTGAATTCTTGTTCTGCAGATTGGGCAGTCGATTATAGGTTCATCTGAAGTTGGAATAGTAAAATTGTCAAGTGAAAAGGTTTGGCTAACGTTTAGGAATTTAAAACATTAAATAACGCTTACACACACTCAAAGCCCCTAACTCCGATTCCCTGTTTCGCGAGTACAATGCACACAAAGACATTTACACAAATAACCAGACCGAGAGAACAAATCTAAATTCGTCATTCACCTGCAATGTAAACCTTAAGGCACGCTAAACAGAAAGTATGTTGGCACGGCAACATTTTTGGATTGTGTAGAACTTCTAGACATAGTGCGCATTGTATCAAGTCTTTGATACCACCAGCTGATAACCTGTAAAGGAGAATAGAAAAGAAATTAACTTGTCCCACCCGTGTTAGATTTTCATTCGTGCCTAGTCGTGGTAAATTGTATCTAATATTCCAAATCAAAATGCCAAAAGGATGGACCTTTACTAAGCTTAATATTAAGAAAAATTTTAAAACTTTCAGGATCGTTATACAACTATTTTTAGATTGCTTAAAATTACATACTTAATTGCACAGACATTGTATGAAAAAATTAAACTAAGTACTTAGATTGGGCTTGGATTGTGAAGCCTAAAATAATAAATTAGTTAACCAACTCATGTAAGCATACAGATTTAGTTATAATTAATTAATACTCAATACAGATACAGATATAAACGGTACCTACTGTTTATCGTACAATCACAAGTAGATAAAGATTACACAGTTCTGTGTAATTAATTTATCAATGACGTAAATAGCTATTAAATGTGGATTTTTTGCGAGAAGGGTACTTGGATGCACTTTGGAAATATTACGAGTAGGTACATATTATCAACTATCAACAAGCAAGTATCTAAATATAATTAACGATATCTTTCTATGCTTCTTCATCCGGTTATATTAGAGAGAAAAACATTAAAAATGGCAGGTTCCAGAAACATAAGAACTAGGAAACAATCGTAAAGATTATTGGCAACTGCCAGTTTTTGAAAATGTTGGTAGATAGGTTGTTACAAATTATTTGAGAGAAACAAAGAAATATGTTTAGGTATATCCGGTATTTATGCAAATAGGATTAGTTTATATTAGCGATCTTTATACACGCTTCCGTTTGGTGGATATCCTGGATAACAACAGTTACCATCAATTGATAGCAGTTAAACTGCACCAAAGTGCCCTACTTTGACATAATAAAATATTCAAAACTCATTCATTCCCTCCCTTATCGATCCACAAAAAACGGCTCCTTAAATAAAAGTAGCTCCGAACTTTCTCCACTTATAAACGTATAAATACTTAGAACAAGGGTTGCAGGCTTTGCAACTTACCTCTTAGATTTAGGTTCAGATGTAGCGCTCCCAGTCCTTGACGGTACCACTGAGGTTTGTTTCAAGTAAGAAGCAGTAGGATTGGTGCGGTTAGTGGGACTTTGTTGTGGAGCACTCGTATAAGTGTCGTCACGTTGGCTATTCCATCGTTTCAGCGTAAAGAACGATGGTTTTTTCTTCTGTTTCTCAGCCATTTATTACATTTATTTAGGACACAACTTGCTTTGACTATGTATAATTAGTAATGCTCAACTAGTCGTCAATAGCGTTATTATCAGCTTTACGCGATTTTGAATTTTGATTATAACATACTGATAAGATAATGTTAGTAGGTAGGTATTTATTAGTAAATAGTCACATAATTATGGAAATTCGAGAAACAAAGTTAGTAGCTAGTCGTAATAATATTGTTGTCATAAAAAAGGTACATATTTACATCGATCGCATAAATGATATACCTTGAAAATTCTTTGAAATACGTTATGTATAATAAAAAAATATCTAAGTACTTACTTTCGTCCATGTAAGTGCATAAGGAATAAATCAACTTTCATTTTATTTAATACTCTAAGTTTAACTTCATATTCAGTTTAACTTTCATAAATAAAATAAAGCTGTGATAATAATATATTTTTATTGATTATCGCACGCGATCTCCAATGAATATGGACAATGTATTATGAAGAAAGTTTGGAAACAAGATGTGGGCTTTGAGGTTGCAATATTTTAGGGGCAATCTTCACTTTAACGGTATTGTGTTCGAACAACCTTGTTGTGGGCTCAAAATTGGACACTATAATTTACGACTACCTATAGGACGGAGGGCCATCAACCCGCAATTGGCCAGTGTGGCATAACCCTTATAACCCTCAGTGACCCAGCAGTGGGACTATGATCGGTTGCGGATGAGGAAAATGATGATAAGAGAGTAATCATAGAGTGAGATACTTCTTAGTTAATATTCGCACTCGCTAATTAAACCTAAGTTGTTTATCATTATGACAAAGAAATATTTCTTGAATGAAATTAT
This sequence comes from Noctuana stator, assembly GCA_018231225.1. Classification (NCBI taxonomy): domain Eukaryota; kingdom Metazoa; phylum Arthropoda; class Insecta; order Lepidoptera; family Hesperiidae; genus Noctuana; species Noctuana stator. The sequence continues at coordinate 5,023 of DWQK01000443.1, forward strand.
TACAACCTTTTAGAAACAATATTTGAAATAAAATTATTATAAGCAAATTATAAAAAAATGGACGCACGTGATTAAAAAAACTAAGGCATAAAAACTATTAATTAGTATCTATCTGATACTTAAAGACAAAATACATTTTAAATGAAACACAAGTGAAAATTGTCCTCGGACTTCGGATACCTACTAATTTGAAATGAATCGTAAAAAATAAAAATAGATCTTTGTGCAGTAAAATAACAGATGCTATCAATCAAATGAGTAGATTACAATCTAGCCCAAATATCTGGTTCTGTTATTGATAAACGCATCGTACTAATTTTTCACATGAGTCACCCTAAATTATCTGCTTCAGTGTGAGGGTACCTAACCTACAGAAGGCTACAGAACGTATAGATACTTAGCAATTAAGATGAGAGATGAGTAAAAGTGACCGTGTTAGATATACTTAGACTATCCGGGTGAACGAGTTAAAACGACAGTTTGAATCACCGATTTAATTACTATGTTGCGAACTAAGAATTATACGGAAAATAAAGTTATATCCCGTGTTATAGGATCTTAAGAGAAGCGCATTTTATGTACCTAATAAATCGGCTATTAACAATGTTGAAAACATACGGCAAAATGCAATGCTTAGCTAAATATCATTGGACGTAAATCATACTTATAACTAACTAGCTAACACCATATCGTCGACACGGCCTGTTGCGTTTCTGCGCCTGTAGTTCGTTAGTTTAATTTGGGCGCGTTTTCAGGAAATTCACTATTTAATCATTGCTAACACGCGAGCCTCGACAGAATGCAATGCAAAAACGTGCACTGATTAATTTCGTTTTCAAGATAATGCTCTCGACTTCTGCTGGATTCGAAAATGAAAACCAATTTACAAACTAATTACCTATTTCGTTCATTGAAGACTATTTAGGTATATTTAAAACGTGAAACTTATAGGAATAATATTGGTCTTCTTGAGAGGTTCTGGGGTAATCCCTAATCGCCAAGTTCTCACTTCAAGTTATATTTATATAATTTACCTGCGGTCAACATACTTAGTTAACCAGGCCATCCTAGATATCTGAAATCAGATAATTTTATTTGATATAAATTACCAGGAAAATATGTTTATTTATCACACTGCTGTAGATAAAATAAACATGCTTTCACTCGTCGTTAAAGGAAACACAAGCCTGTTTAAGAATCTCGGTTTTTACTCGTAACTAAGTATATTATTTGCTTACAACTACGAGCATTGGATTTTTTCTGCGCGAATTTAAATTGTATTTATTTATAGAGTAGGTAGTGTTTGTTAAGTGCTTGAATTACGATTAACCATTTCGGTAAACCCGAGTGCGATCCCCGTAACACACCCCATATTTTTCAATATTATGTGCATTATAAATTAGTTATCACTTGCGTTTTATCAAGTCGTGATATGGATATGACCCATAAAAAGTCAGTGTACAAGTTGGTACGTAATATTTTTAAATTGGCGATTTCGCAAACTAGCGGTCATCACTTTAGCGATAAAAGCATACGTGATTCGACTTTATTTTATGTAAGTACATTGAAATCTACGAGTATGATAAAATCTTAAACGAGCTAGAATTTCTCGGCACACTTGCCACAGTTTTCATGGTAAATTCATCTCCATGAACCATTTGACGTTAAATGTAGGTACTTTAAACCCTATAAAAATCCTTTTTTAAATTCATAGTGGCCGAACAACCGCTGTTCGACATCCCATACAAAATTTAACCGTTACTACTCGATGACGGATTTGTAAAATGTTCGTGATAGGGCTACATGTGATAGGTTCTTAACAGTAAGAAATCAAGCCGCGCTTGTACACCGCAATATATGTGTATCATATTGGCATATAGCGGACAACCTAGGTCTAGAAAATATGTAAACAACGTGCAAACACAAAATACCTTGTCAAAAAGAATACAAATCATGTTTTCTTCTCTAAGTATGTGGACCAAATAGCTAATTATCACAACAATGCTGTTGTTTAAATGTATTATTTATAGCGCTTGCATGGGTGCCCGCTTTGTGACTCGTTTACGGGTGAAGTTTCTATACAATGTGCATCTGAATTTGAATGGCAATGAGTCGAAATAAGGAAAGCTGGGAGGCGCTAGCATCAGTCAACTGAATTAATTGAAGGTTGCTTTTGTATTTACTAATGACAAATGCAAGGAGGCAGGCGAACTAACCAGGATGCACCTACGTACATTTTAATTTCCTGGTCTTTTGAAATTCTGGAGCGTTTATGGAACAGGATATCCAAGTTCCGACTAAATTACAGGAGTGTTTGTAGACTTTTTATTACAATGAGCCCAGACTCATTGTAATAAAAAGGCTTAATGAATTCATAATTCTTAATTTCACATGCTTGTACAGAATGTTAGTGATTTTAGGTGGGCAGGTTTAGTGAGATATGAAATGTTTTACATCATCCAAGAGCTACTGATTTATTATTATTTATTAATCAGTAATACCCACATAACAGCTATAATTTGAAAATTGAGAGTTGGAAATTGGGGAGGGTCCTTTATTTCTTAAGCAAACGAAATCAATATTAAATTGAAAGCAGAAGTTTAAGGAAATAAAAAGTTAATATTACCTACGGTACAGTTACGAATTCGTACTTGGTAAATAATATGGTAACTACATACTGTAAAAGAATGTAACCATCTTTATTTCGTTTGTTTTCTAGAATGCTATTGTTACCATTTAGGTCAATTACGATGATTACGAATTGTTACTTAAGTCCCGCACGACATGTTCCGACCTAATTATGTTATATTTTATGTTACAATCTCGTATTTTTATCATACTACATCTAAGTGTTTTGATACAAGCATTGATGTAACGTTGTAAGTACGTTTTATTTTAGTTTTCGCTTTCATTACATTGCGTGAACAGCAGCGAAGTAGTTTTAGATTGCTCGCCGAGAATCGAGATGAGCAGTAATTGCATTCGGCACCTATTTGTTATTTTGTCGTGCGACGGCCAAAGAAAATGCATTTAAAACGTGAACAACAACTGTGTCCAATGCATTAGCCGTTGCAATTGGATGTACTTTACAGATATTTTATTCATTACGAATAATGTGTCCTGTGATTTGGTTTCAAATGCGTTACAAATGCGATTTCATCGCTCTTCACTTAATTGGATTCTCTGGGAGCAGACGCGCGTAAGTATGTTACCCATTAAAGAGGCGAAGCAGGAAAAGGAACACCGCTAACCCAGTGGCCAACTGGCGGGCCGACGTCGAACGATTACACCGGCCGAGCCTCCATTCCATACCGGTACCGCCGCGCCACCGCTCGCAACCAGATAACTGATACTCATTGCGAAAAGCATGAACTACGCTATGCACCGCTACTAAAAGTTCGACCTTATGACATCTTGGCAACTGTGACCATCGTCTACGATGACGACCAACCTGTCACCCTGGGGTGCTTCGACGCTCTATTGTTTTACAAAGAGGAAAGCGGAGGACGCGCCGTGCATCGTAATTAGCGAAGAGAGTTTCGGCGGCGAGTGAATACAAAGTCGTCATCGATATCGTAGTCGCCGGTGAACAAATTACAGACGCGCACCAAGGACTCGGTGACGCGCTACATTAATTTCGAGACCTCCGATGGTACGAGTAGCAAGGGGAAATTTGTTGCGGATTATTTTAAAGGAGGACAACAGTTTCATGGAACAGTGTTTGTTATGCGCGCGCGTGCCCGAAAGTTAGCGAAATTTTGGCAACGTCTCAGCAGCAGACCGTGCACTGCGGAACAGTAATCAGCTGATACATCTTGTGATGATCGTCCGTGAAGGACGTAGTTTAAAGTGATTGATAGTGCCTGTTGCATTGACAAGGACATTCGTTAGCCTTGTGTGCTGCCTGTTCACGAACATTTTATTTCCTGATAGGTCTGAACTAGTGGTGAGTTTGAACACTTTTCTTTACTTTTACTTACTTCAAATAAATTATATTAGATTAGTAATACCTATATAAAGCCATTCAGCTTTACGGAGGCTGATTGAGTGTTTCACAATTATTCTGTAATACAAGGATATTAAACAAAGTGAAGTATTTTTGCAAACTTTTAGCACAATAAAAACATAAGGCATTTAATTACGCATCAAAACAAGTTTTGAAACAAGGACAATATGTATACCATGTAGTTGACATAGTTTAGTGCCACAACATGCTTCTTGTCATTAGATTCTAGCCAACAATTGCAACCAGTGACTTAAATTGTAAAAGTATTACTTCGGTTATTAAGTTTTTCTATGGTTTTTCTGCACAAAATAGGTGATTCGACTACTGTGTCAATTGAGATACGCTTACGCTGTCAAAACATAACACTTCGTGTCTTTATAACAATATACGAGTACCTATAACAATCAATTAAACGATTTATTTATTGTTTGTAATGTAGTTAAAATGTAATTTAGCGATTAAAATAAATGGAATACAATTTCTAAACAATATTTTATTGTTCTCTTTTACATTGTATGGATATTTTCTAAAATTAAAAGTGACTATCAGTATGCGCGTCTCATGGCAATTTAAAACACAAATTCAAAATATTAACACAACTTAAACTTAACAAGTTGCGTCATTTTATGAGAAATTAAATTATACAATCACTAAAGCGTAAAATCCACTACAATTCGCTTTACTTTTACTTAGTGAATGAAATGGACGTAAATATTTATATCTTTATCAGCCGAATTGGGAGCACATTACGAGTGGCCCAGATGTTCTTGTTGTTAAATAAATTTAACGGCTTAATTTTCTTGTTTGTAAATAAACGACTTGTCTTGGAAATTTACAATTGTAAACTCAATTTATTGAGATTTTACTGAAATATAATATAAACATAAAATCCAACAATATCTATAAATATTGTTACATAATTCGTGTTTATCGATTTATTGCAATATAGTGGAAGTTGGATCAGTAACTTTTAGTTATAGAAGGAAGTACTATCAAAATGCTATTTTGATTATAAATATACCTTACAGTTGTGCAATTTTACAGTGTTACATACAACTAAATTCCATAAGAAAAGACTTCAACGCGCTTGTAAGTTTACAAGTCATTTTAGTAGAGAGCTACGAGTACTTCTGATGATAGTAAGATTGGCAACATAAACCCATGGGGCAGTGTTGTTACGATGTGTGATACTCCCGACTCCCGACACAGTTAGAGAACACAATTATACATAATCATTTCTTGTAAACATCATACACTTTTTATATTAATTTATCGCAATTAATTGTAAGCATAATATTTTTTTATAAAATTTGAAGAAATCAGTACATATAGGACACATCCATGAATTTTCGATGTGCTTAGTCATATAAATGCAAAAATTATTTAAATTTAATAGCAACGTACGTAGTCTGAAAACAGGTAGATACGCATGTTCATAATGTAGTTGCCAAACCACATCAAGTGTAATAAGGTTGTAGGTTCGCAAAGTTGTAGAAGCAGGGTTGCCCCAATGGTCGATGAATTACGAAGCCAAAAGTGTCAATAATAAAAATATTTTATTCACATCTATGTGAAATTCAGTGTGTAATCTACAGTCGTCTAAAACATCATAACAATATTTATTATCTTTCATCAATTTAAAAAAACTTCGTGGCCATCTTGGAATTACACTGCTTCGACTACCAACAGTACTGATATCACACAATTTTGATTATGACTTTTTAAAATATCATTCACAAGGATAATCTGTTATTATTTACAATATAAAGTTGATTTTTTTTTATTCGCGAGTAGGATTTTAACCCACGACCAATCGGTACCGGCCTTACTACAGCTGGGTAGGTAGAGCAAATAGGTTGCTGTCAAAAGTAGATGTTATTAGGTTTACTACTTAAAATATTTCGTGCTACTTAAAATATTTCGATAAAATTTTCTGTCAATTATTTTGTCAACCCTAGACCACAACCGCGGAATAAAGGAGCCGCAAGTTAAAACAATAACACATTTGGCAGATGAAATTCGATGTATAAGTATAATAATATAGATTGTCTACGAATATAGATTGTCTTCAACCTTTCATGGAGCTTTGTTCTTTGTTAGATTGGCTCATTTCTACTGCCAAGCGATGGTGTTTCGTTATTCTATTACAAACTCGCTAGCCAGGTTAGACTTTTATACGTAGATAAAATCTTTGAAATTAAAAGATTTGACGACCTGTGTGGTGTAGTGATTACCACGCCAGTCAAAGGGTCCGGGGTTCGATCTCCGGCCGCGCAGAAATTTAAATGATGAATGTAGATTTCTGTTACCGGTCTGGGTGTTTGTGTAATTAGAATAACACACTGCGATTTCGATTCAACCAAAGAATTTCCTTTAATCAATTTTTAAGAGAAGCCCATTCAGCACCTCTTCCTCAACTTAGGAACAAAACTGAAGTAGAAATAAAACATTCAGCTCATGTTTGACTGAAAAGTAAACAATAATTTAACAGTCAATGAACAATCTTTTATGATCACTAACTTTATGATGACTGACTGATTGATGCATTTTCATATAAGTCTAACTACTACGTTATTATTCTAAGTCTAACATACAATATCTCGACACCATGTCTGAAGATTCCGCAGCATTTAATTTTACATTGTCTTCTGACAAGCTCATGTTAACCCAACACTCTTGTCGCTAAGCGAATTATAAAAACCACAAGTTTAAACAATGACCCATTGTAGAGATGAAATGTTGCGATTCTGACCAACTTCAGTCAACAGTCAACTTTACAATATTTTAGAAATTTAACAATCTAGATTTTCCGGAGGTCATTTATGGCGTTTTGTTCTTTTGAAAACGACGTGTGGTACCGTAACAGCTGCTTACTTGAAACCATTTAAAAATATACAGTTGTGACATTGTCTCCAATTTTGCCGCTTTTAAAACGTGATATATTATTTCCGACATATAGTTTTCTTGATATATCTCGTCATAATTCTACATTAGAAGCAATTTTTTAAACGATTTAAAATAACGTATTATAATTTCACTTCCTTTATTCATTTAAACTATATTATAAAAACTTTAAAAAAATGATACAAAAGGCGGACTTAATGCTAAAAGCATTCTCTATCAGCCAACCTTTGGGCTAATCAGAAAGGCATATTCCCAATAACTTCTAATCCATGGACCATTTTAAATTCATAAACTTCGTTTGGGTCTGTAATCTATTCTAGGCATGTATATAGGGCCCTTTAATAAAATTATTAGCGTATATCCGGATCTTTCCTTCCTTTCCTAAGTGGTTGTTAATTAGCGGCCAAACAAGAATAAACAATTAACGACAAACATTTAAATAGCGAACAGTTTAAACATGCATGACCGACCTCTTACACAGATAAGCTAAACGTGCAACATGCACAATCAGAATGCGTGCTAGAAATTATTTATGCAGGCGCCTCTAAAGACACCGACCTGATCTCTCAGTCTACCTTGCTCCTTAGTGCTGTTAGTCTACTTACCAATTCTTCTATAGGAGTCTTGTTCAGGAAATTATTTGCGTGTCTCTTGTAATTTAAGTAGGAAATAGGTGAATTAAACATTTCACTCGTAAATAGAATAAAAGTATAAATACAGAATCGCATAGTTAGGTTGATAGTATTGAAAACGTCGGTCGCCCTTGCCTTACCAGAATTAAAGGACTCTTAACGCCTTTCTTAAATAACCTTATGACGCAACACAGTTCGAATGCCTGAGTGGAAGTTTATTTCAAAGCAAAATTTATGTTCTTACCTATTACATATTCACATTTCTGTCCAAAAACGTCGTGTACATACATACTCGTACATTGTTTCAAGCGAAAATAAATGAAGCAGAAAACTTCCGTCAGATGCAATTATTAACATAACGAACGTAACGGCATTGTTGTACATACCTAATTTAACACGATCTATTAATTAGGCCAGTGCAATCAATTTTGTCAAAATATATTACTAAAATGAGTACGTGCAACCAATTATAATATAAAGTTTTAAAGGAAATATAAAATTAGTATGATGATTATGATGACTCTACTACGGTACGAAATAATATAAAGAATACTGAAAGAGGTTTAGAACCAATCACGCACAGAACTCTGATTTCAAATATTTGCCTTTAGATGCTAGATACACGATATTTAAGTTAACCGTCTCAGTCATCCAGAATTATATAATTAAACAATTTGACCAATAAAATCACCCAATGAATTTTGCCTCAATCGATGAGGCACATTAACATTCATTCAACACACACCAAATTTCGAATTTTGCATTCATCGTGAACCTGAACATGCCAAAATCAAGATTTTTATCAATACAAATAAAGGCATCGGATTCATGTCAGGAACATACAGAATACATACAGAATATATTATCAAGCACTAACATATAGTTGACATAGTGCCTGTAGATTTTATTTTACGTGCCTAACTTATGGGTACCTAGTACCTACCTATGTATGTACCTACCTGTGCATGTAAGTTCGGTCTGGGTATTTGAGTAATTATGTACCTATGATTGTGAGCCTTTATTTTTGAGTGACTTGACTTTTATACTGAATTTTTTTAACATAACGTTGACGTAGTGTTATTATATACTCTTGGCTAGGTACGTACAGAAAGCGTCAACTAAAAGGTAAACCAAAGACAAATGAATTTTGACATACGAGTAGGTACCTACTATACGTATTTAAGAGACAAGTCGCTTAGTAGCGCTTCATTTTGTTCTCACAATGTTCTTAGGCATTTTGATGCCTTCTAATAGATACACAAAGCATATTTAGTAGTCACAGTTGTAATTCACTTTAAAACTAGAGCGATATATTCTGCTCCGGAGATTTTTTTAATATAAACGTGCATGTTTTTGTGCAGCGTGAAAGCAATGTACGGAATGCATACTAAGCGATTTCGTGATTACACTCCGAAATAAATCGATTCTTTATCGATTCTCAAGTGACATCGCTATATAAGTATACACAAATCGATTCTTATACGCGTAGTCTGAATGTCAAGTAGGTTTACGACATCGACATAAAAGGGAATCGATTAGAAAATTTATTAATCGGAAGTTCTGCTGCTCAGGAAATATATATTATAGTCTGTGCTATACTTTATGTAAGATAACTTCTAAAATAATGTCTCGATAATTAATTAATTGTAATCGAAAATGAAATTAGGTCATAAAATACTAACTTATATTTACCTATTTAAATACTTAAAGATTAAACCTTTTATTAAAGTAAAATTGTTTAAGGCCATCTTTCTTGTAAAATAAATAAGTTTAGAACGTATTATAAGAATGGCAAAAAGCGTGTCAACGAGAAAATTATGATTGGACCTACAATATGTCCAAATACTATTAACATTTTACGCACTCGCTTCAAACATAACTTGCTAAATATGCGTAAATTATGCTCAAAATACTAGAATGCACAATCCGTGACGACTTGTGGCCAATTGTTTTTGTAAAACAATGCAATACTGGTTAACGGTTGTTAGTAAAACTTACATATTTACGACAATTGTCAAAGATGCATTATTATTGAAATTAGGTAAGTAAGATGGACAGTTATTTAAGTATAGTTGCAGTAAGAACCATCGCCATAAATTTACTTATGTACTTAATGTGAGGTCAAAATTTCTAGTAGAAAAAGTACAATATGAAATTTCACTATTGAATTTCCAAATATCCTAATAATTAGAATTATTAAAGTTTTTACTAGTATAAAGGGGCCACCACTGATTTTTGTCATAGGTAGGTACTATGCACATAAGTATTATACATACCTACCTACTGATTTTTGCTGAAAAATCCAAACCATTTCTTTCCAATGTAAAATGTACTGTTATTTAATATTAATTTAATTATTTAATCAAAGTATTTATGTACCCTCATTGGCTACACATTTTTGTGCTATCTCATAGGAAGTTCATTTAAATATGATAGAACTCTAAGGAACTGCATTAAATCTTGTGAAATACGCTTTAATTAAATGGATAACTTTACAAGTTATATTGAACTCACTTAACAGATAGCATTCGAAAGATGGATTTCAACATCCCATGTAATACCATTTAACTACACTAGAACACCGCTCGGCTGATCAAACACAGTCATTACGATCGAGCTACCAGCATGATTTATCGAATGTTACCTCCAATATGTTCGCTTAAGAATGATATGATCGTAATATCCATGTGCGAACACAATCATCATTATAGATGCTTGCGTTGATTTATAATCGATTGTCGTATCGAACCGGTTCTCTTGGGAGATGTGACCTGTAGTTCTGAACTGGAATATTATGCGGGTACGCAATCAACTCACTTGACCTGTAATACATAAAAGTCGGTCAAGTCAACAGGTTTGATCCTTGCGTCCTCTGCCGAACAGCATTCCTCGGGAAACTTCTCTGTGCACAATTTTTATTACGCTACAAAATCAAGTACCTAACAGCCGTTTACCTGTTTTATTGCTGCACGACTCTCTTTATTTAAATGGGTTAGCGATTGCAAATCAATTAAAATTTATTGATTTACTAGCTGTACCAGGCGCGCGTTGCTACACCAACAACCCTGGCCTGGTGGCGAGTTACATTTATGAACATGTCATATTATTATTCGTTTCCTCTGTGTAAAGAACGGGGCGGAAGTTGCTACTTTGCAGCGCCACCTGGTGGAGAGTAGATAGCATCAATGAGCGCCTTCTCCGTGGAAAATTACACATATATATACCAATTTTCGTAATAATCGGTCCAGTAGTTTTTGAGTTCATCGATGACATATAGACAAACATTCATTTTTATATATAGACGTGATGTTTAATCTGTCCACACGTTATTTCCGCTTTCGCCAGTGGCGTTCTCACAAGACGGTCTTGAATACTCATAGCCTAGCTAGACGCCTAAATAAAATAAGCATTCATAATTTCGTACTAGAGCAAAGGCTGAATGCGATTCTTTTTACTTGCTTTACATGTGAAATAAACGATTTCTATTCTAATCTATTTTAAATAAATACACAAAAACTGATTAAAAAATATAATTCTATTGATTTATAGAATACTGATAAATTGAAATTTCATTAACTGTTACGATAAACCTTGTTGAATTCTGTCACACACGGTGCAATTATTTCATAGAACATAAAAGGCACTTTACGATAAATAGATTCGTGCCCTGTTAAAATAATTTTGATAGTTAAATGTACTAAGTCACCATTTGTATCTTCATTACTGTTATATTTTGAACATAATCTCACCATAACAGTTCCACTGGCACTATTAGGTATAGACAGTTCCGTAGGAATTACTTGAAGAAGCCGCCTCATTTTCTTAGTTAGTTCAATTTTTAATGTCACCGGATAGAGTTTGTGAGTGTTTTTGATCACTAAACGATCTTCACGAAATCCAAAATTTACAGGCGAATCTGACATATCTAAAATTTTTGGATGTATTTGAACAGGGTGCGTTAACACTTCTGCAAAAATTTTAATTGCTTTTGTAATTACTAAGGTTTCCGTATTTGCATCATAGAATTCTAAGTCATAGTAGCACTGGTGATAACCTTCATGCTCAGCTTTGGAAAACACTACCGAAATCCTAGATCTTAAATACGGGGACAGATACAAAAACGTTTTTTCAAAAACAAAAGTATCCAATGCAAGGTTAACAATATCATCAACTACCATGGACACCAATCCAATATTGCTAATAGAATCCACGGTACCTAATATTTCTTCATTTTTTGTATGAGAAAGTAATTCACTTTGTACTTCCAAGTCATCATCTTCCAGTCTTTGCATTTCACTGTCAGTGTTACGACCAATAACGTCGAGAGACATTTCTTGATCATCTGATTCTTTGCTAAAATCCACTTCGCGTTTTCTTATATAAATGAAATACGAATGTTCATCAGAGTTAAAAATTTCTATAATTCCTTTCGGAAAATAAGATTTAAAATTTATTTGCCAAGAGTAAACTGGTTTCATATTTATTGATTCTGTAACTTGCACCTTTCGTTCTAGTGACTTTTCACAAACGGGAACACTAAAAACTTCATCGGGCATCCCTAACAGCACATTATGTCCAATACGAAAATGCAAAAATATGTTCATATTATTACTCGATGCTAAAGTAAAAATAAGTTTATATGCGGCTGTCAAACCTGGATAAAGCTTTACAGGAGTCTTAGGATAAACAGTAGCTTTTTTAAATGGCGAAATGTCCGATATAGTAATAAATCTTATATTCAAAGCTTCAGTGCAAGTATTTGTTAAATAAAAATTAATAACTTGCTTTTTCAAAACATTACCAATCACAATTTTATAGGGCTTACATGTGATACATTTAGTTTGGCTCTTCAAGATTAAATTTATATCTTGATTTTCTTGTAGTAAGTCGTCTTCGTGGCCTTCTTTTATTTTTTTACTTATGCTACTACACTGAGATCCTAAGGGAGATATTATTTTATGAGGATTGGTACAGATAATAACAGGCAAATTATTTACACTACATTTGTTTTCATCTTCTACGGTTGTTGTTTGTATAATAGGTTCTACAACATTTTCAGACTCAAATATTTCTGAATTGGGATGAGCCGTGAGGTTTACATTACTTATTTCGTTCATATTTTCGTCTGTTTCGTCACAAAACGAACTTATTTCGGTCGATGGAATTTCTTTAACTTTTTTACAATTACCTTCAATTTTTTTCCATAAACAAGCTGTTCTAACAAGTTTATCTGTTAGAGTGAATGGAGAAGGTCTAAACTGTTGTTCGTGTATCTTATTTATAATAAACAATTTGCGAAGAGCTGCACTTTTAATTTTTCTTTCATATTTTTGTTTTTCATTGTCAATACTCTCTAAAAGTTGTTTCCAATTCGGTATTAACGTGAAGTCTGTTTTGAATTGAAATTCAATGGATTTGATTAGGCTCTCTAAATTCATTTCATATTCATCTCCGTTAAGAATACGAATATGCTTACAATGTGATAAATTCATTGCCAAATATTATTATAATAATTAAATGGTTCAAAATAAACGAATAGAAGTATAAAATTGAGTACAAGATTAGGTAATTCGCGACCTGAGATGACAGTGTCAGAGTGTCACTCATGTTTTGACATCACTGACTTAGACGTAAAAACAATAGAACAAAAAAGTTGATCAAAACATAAACCAATTAAAAATATGAAAGGTTTTATATGGCCGAGGAGTCCTATTGAATGGTCCCATTTAAAGTGGACGGTCAGATATTTAGGAAAAAAACGCTTAAAAAAAATCGCTTTTATTTCAATGCAATGTAAATATACTGACATTCCAATATTTCCAATATATGTAATAAAATTCTAATAAAAAAAACTGGTGATAAATGATAAATATATTGTTGATTTTTTACGGTTCAGGTTGGCGATGGAGACGGCAATACCCCGTGTTCTACTAAGCATAGCACTCGTCACATTCCTGCCAATGGCATCACCAAAGAGTGAAGACAAGGTGGCCAAAGAAAATATTCCTCATTCGAGACAAAAAAGGATACTGTGGATAACTAATGACGGCCGTTTAGCATTACCTCCAGGGACAACTATGGCAATCACACCATCTCTGTCAATGCCTTTTGTTAGGCATCCGCCCAAAGGGTTTCTTTCCAATATGACTGTCAGCTTTCCTTTTACAAGTAAGTATCTAACAACATATTTAAATTTATATTATCAAAATTGTTAAAAATAGTCGATAGGATACAATGTTTTTAAGACGGAGACTTATTTATCTTAAACAGTTTTTTAATTCTTATTAAAAGGGTTAATTAATTTAATGATATTATTATTAGTCTTCAGATAGTAAAACAATCAGGCTAATCTGGAAGTTTTATCTAATATTCATAATAATGGCATCGGAATATAATGTCTTACACCTTAATATACTTCGAAATTTTACAGGTAAATTGACGTACGAATTGGAATTCAAAAGTCAGTATTATCAGGTTCAATGGGTCCAGTAGAGATTTACTCTAGAATAGATGTTAACAAAATAACATGTTTTTAGAGAGTATGTTAGCAACAAATAACTTATAGATTAGATAGTAGAAGTGTTCACGTAAGGTCGTTTACATTTACCTATTTAGTGTGATAACTATAGAAGTAGCGTTAATTATAGTAATAATATAGTTATTTGAAATATGGACTAAACTTTATTCTGTCTTTATCTACTAGGTACTCGTATAACTTGCGAATCACTACATCTCTGACTATTCACTACTTAGGACAACCTTAAGAGTTTAATGTTTAGTAATCATAAAATAAACATATTAATGAAATAAATGAGGAAAACATAATTATAATAAAATAATTTCAGATACCTATGAATAATGCAATAAAACCAAAATCAAAAAAGAGTAAAAATCAAAACTCTAACAGTTAGGTGCATACAAGTAGGTACAATCAAAGCTATCTATCTATTATCTATTTATCTATCTATCTATACATTATGTGGTAATAAATCATAATAGCGGTACATTCCGCTCGAAGCCATTATATTACCATTAGGTAACATGACTGTAATACTGCAAATACTTAATGTGTAAATATTTGTACTTGTAAGTAACTAGAAGAATATAACTGATAAAACAATATGCAGTCAGTCTGTTTTTAATTAATTGCTTTCATAGCATTTTATCTTGTCAAAAGTTTATTATTTCAAAAAGATTTTGGTTTTCTATACAAACGTTCTTAATTTCCCGGTTATAAAGCGCGTAATTATTTTTATATTTTACTAGTGTAAAGACTTGTGGCAATTCGCATACCCAAATCTTAACTTTTCTACACAAAAATTTCAGTTGACTTCGATAAACTGGGTTTGACTGATAACGAGAATCCGTACGGGGATTTGCCTCCAATTTTCGCACGCTCCATGGGGAACGCTGCGGCGTCCGTCATGGCAGAATATATTGGTCAGTATCTCGACCACAGAAGAGGGAAGCGATCAACCAGGGAAGCAATACCGGAAGAAGTAGAAAAGATGGTACTAGACAGATTTCACGGTGGCGAGAGGTAATTATGCCAAAACTTATGTTGAAAAGACGTAACAGAAAATGTTCGCATTATAAAATGAACTATTTGCGATTAAATTATTAAAAACGTAGAGAGTTCACTTTAGATGCATTTAAATAAACATTACATTATCTCGAAATTGTTTATGGCACTAAAAAAGTTACAATACTGGTAGGTACTGACCGGCCGTCAGTAATCACCTCGTAAATAACTTCCTACATGGTAATAAATGTGTATATTATGGCAAAGAAATTCAATTCTTCTTTAAGAGAACCGTACGAAACAATTGGTAATGGGACCTCACAAAGAGGTGACATTATATTGACTCGCACGAGTATCCCACAAGGACAACGATATGACACTAAAATCAAGTGTTACTTTCACCTTTAAGCTATATCACATTGAAAAATTCGGATCACGACCCACGCTAAGCCTTCATAAAAGGAAGTGCACACACAAGGCCGTTTAAAATTCTTTTGACGCTTCGAAAACCTTTAATTGTTATATAATGTCTATGTGAAGAACATAACAGAACGATATCGTGAGCTAATTTCTAGGCACGTTACTTATGATTACGGACGTAAGATACTTATCAGCTGATTTATTCTATCACGAAAATGAAATAAAGACATATAGACGGTTACTTGGCCAGTATTGCTAATATCCAGGTTGACATTGATTACCCAAATATTCAGTAAGCATACCTATAGGTAAATCCCTACCTCCTTGTTAAAACAAATGTCCTTCCTGAATGAAAGGCTTCTTTCTTAATTAATTTAAAAAACTTATCTTTTTCCAGAGCTCTACTGTACGGCATTGCAGAAGATCTTTTAGCTAATTTTGGATTAGAAGGCAGAGAATGTCTTCTACGAGCTATTTGCGAAATACA
>DWQK01000444.1:0-20991 GCA_018231225.1 Noctuana stator
TAAAGCCGACGTACCGTATTATTTGACGTTCATCCAGTGTATACATGTACCTTATGATGAATAAAAATTTTTGAATTGGAATTGCTTGGCGTTTAAGAACTAACGGCATATACGTAGGTTTTTTTTTCATTCTATCTCTTTATGTTGGATTTTCTTTGAGCTTACTATTTGGTAGTTCTACGTGTATTAAGTTTAAGTCAACAGTTATAACGTGCTTCATAAATTACTAGCTGTGCCCCGTGATTTCACCCGTGTTAAGAATTGTAACGTAATGCTTGATAGCCTATAGCCTTCCTCGATAAATAGACTATCTTAAAGTGTAAGACTTACACTAAAAGAATTTTAGCTATTTTGGTACGTTTGAAATTCTAAACGCGAGTGAAACCGGGGGGCACAGTTAGACTGTAATGGCGAATTTAGTACTCTTATATATTAGGTACTATCGTTTTCATGTACATTTTTATTTAATATCAAACCCTTAACCCTATGTATAAGTAAATTACTAACTTCTTGTTCCAGACGAAAACAGCAGTTCGTTAGACCTGCAGTCGTCAAGAGACTCCATCGATACGCTGCGTAACGTGACCATCAAGACTGAACCCATGAAGAATGAGGTGTTCCAGAGCTTGGATGACCAGAGAGTGCTGGATTTGAAGTACACCGCGCCGCTGCAGTCGCATCAGAGAAGTCTTAGTATGAACAGGGTATGTTATGTTATTTATTTTATTTACTTAACAATTCATGGACACACAGATAAAAAAGCAGAAACACAGAAAATTAAAAATGGTACATAAGTTTTTCTTATCTCTAATGAAATATCTTACAGCAGCCCTGTGTGTGTGTTACCAGGTTTAACGACTGTTAATTATCGATACCAACCGGGACCGACGTCTTAACGTGCCCTCCGAAGCACGGAAGCGCGCATGAAATTTGCCACTAGCGGTCACCCATCCGAGTAGGTACCGGCCGCCTCCGACGTTGCTTAACAATGTGATCGCTTGCGATTCACACTACCAGCGGGACTATGCGCGCTTCGCATAGCCTCGCTGGCTAACATTAAGCTTATGTATGTACATTTAATATCTACCCTATTTCCTTTCTGACAACTACATAACGTAAATAAATAAAATTTATTAATACCATATACTTATTTTAAAATATCAATAAGTAATAACCATTCATAAAGATACGTTTATGAATGAATACGTTCCACAAACATAAAATAAAGCCATCCGTATGTAAATTTCATCGAATCACAGTAAGATAAAGCCAGGATATATTGGGTCATTTGAGTCGCACCGCACCGCGTAATCATTTATCGGATTATTTTAATGTGTCCGGCTCGAAGGACCATCAGTTACGATTTAACTCCTTTATACAATTGCGATCCACCCCGGCGTCGTCCGGTTACACATCAGAATGCACGTTTGTTGTGAATACTATTGTTTTAAGAGTTTGAAATACTATCTTTCCTTTCTATTAAAACAAATGTTTTGTGAAGTAATAAAGAACGAGTATAGGTAGTACAGAAAGAAAAAATCTCTAAAGATAGCAAGCACTTAAATATAGTTATTTTTTCTATACATCATTAATATATTAATATTATTATAGTTAATAATAGTAAGTTATATCTTTACAGTATTATAAAAAGTTATTAAAAATATCGTGTATAATTAAGTATTAAGAAAAATATCGCTATAAAAATATCTTTTATAAAATTTTAATAACATATTTAAAAAGTTAGTAATAAAATCACTGACAATAAAAAAAATACATAACGACTCTGTCGACCCTGCCAGGATTCGAACCTGGAATCTTCTGATCCGTAGTCAGACGCGTTATCCGTTGCGCCACAGGGCCCTTTACGCTACACATTAAAATTTCATTGAACATCTGACTGAAATCTGAAAAAGTGTTTTAGAAAACCTTTACATTTTTCTAATTTAGTTCTTTACACTAATTTTTAAAATATTGATTTCAGAAAAGCTATTATTGAATTGCGATCGACTACATAATTTACAATACAAGATATACCTACTCGTATTTTATTAGTTTCACAATATTGAAAGTTCATTGGCCAAACGTCCATTCATTATGGTATCGTAATAAAATGTTTAGTAATTACACTAGTAACTAATTAGTTCGAACAACGAAGTATAGTTAACGTGAATGTAAAGGTCGTGTGCAGGACACGTGGCCTCATTAGTGCGCGTCTAAGTTGCGCGCGGCGCCACTGTGCAGAGGGTGACAAAATTGTACATGAGCGGTGGAAAAGGTATTGACTTTCTATCTCCTTCTTCTGTCCTCAATATTGATTTTTTATATATTCCTAAGTGCTCCTGCGAAGAATGAAACCATTATTTAAATACATTTTGTGATAAAAATCATATTTGTACATAAAACTGGAGTAATTTTTTTCATTATTGTATAAGATTATTTGTATTACGTAATGATTTGTCAAATAAGTATGACAAATAATGAAGATTACAACATAGTAATGGTATGTTATTAAACTATTTAGCTAGATAGGATCTAAATAAAACAGGTACACCTACCTAATCTAGGTAGGTAGGTATATATTTTTATATGAGAATTATAAAACATTTGACTGTGCCAACAATCAACAGTTTTTTCAACTGAATGTTTGATGATTTCCTATTTCAAAATCATATTTTTAATATCCCTCCGCTAGTTAGTGAAATGCAATTTTTTATACTATAAAACATATCACTGAGACCATTATGAATCGTAAATTAATGCGACAAGGTTCCAATGACTATCAACATGTCATCGCCTGTGGCTGTCGACGCTGTCGTAACAGTCCCCGCTCTCCGGTTTCTATTTCCCTCATAAAAATGCAGGTTTATGATGGTTTATTATAGAATACTCAGTAATAAAACATAAATTTTCCTGTCTACATAATATCTAGCTTACCTTAGTTTATTGAAAAATAATGTTTTTTAGTAAATTGAGAGTTTAGAACAGAGTTTTGCGACTCCGCTCATGTAGAGTTCTTATTTTATCGAAATTTTCTAGTTTTTTCTCTTAGGACAATGTGAATTATGATTTTTTTTTTGGTTTTTAAAATTAGCAAATAAATATATACCTATTATTTTAATGTTGCTGACTCACTTATAGTTTTATCTAATACTTAAATAGAACTATTAGCTTTGAACACTTAAAAAAGAAAAAAAAACCACTTGAAGGTAACATAGAAGAGTTCTAAGAACGTCATCGACTTCTTGCTTCTGACATTTATCTCCTAACACCTCAAACCTTTCCTCAAGCCGTTTAACATTGTGAAGAGGCAAGAGTATCTCGACTTGTGATTTTAATGCTGGCTGTTTTAAGAACATTGCTAGTTGCAAAGGTTCTTATTATTACAAATTCTTATTATTATTACATTTAATAATTTTCTGTGTTATGAAAATTATGAAATGAAATCTTTGTCAACAAACTTTACATATTAATAATAATAATAATAACGCTTCACAATCACAGCCCCACACTAGGATTCCGTGTGTCGTGGGTGCCATGGACACACACAAAGACAAATACATAAAAACCCAGACCGTTAACAGAAATCTAAATTCATCATTTAAATTTCTGCCCCGCCGGGGATCGAACCGGAACACTTCAAATGGTGGACTGGCGTGGTAACCACTACACCACACCGTCGTCAATATTGATTTGCAAGAATAATTAATATTGTCAATTTAGTAGCACTTCGATGTTCTCTATGATTGATCTTGTTTGAATTTTAATCTTTTATACGTCCTTTTTGTTAAACTTAAAATCATCGAATGTTGAACAAGCTTTAGAACGCGACAATGACACTTTAGTACATGAATAAATTATTCGTGAAACCTGCACGACCATTTGCCGCTATGCATACGTGAATAATGATTTCCTGACTGTAAATATATAGAGATATTTGTTAAAATGAGACATAAAATCGGTTACAGAAATTTTAAGTCGCTCATTGTTAAGTTTTAAAAAATGTATATAGTACGAGTGTCCCTAAAGACCCGTTACTACCTACGTAGGTAGAATTGTACGGATATGCAGAGAGGTGTGAAGTGCGTGGGACGTCCATGGGAACGACAAACATTAGATATGAGAAATTCATTCAAGAAATACTTTACACCACTTATGGTTGCGCTGAGCCCTACCAGCTCCTTTAAGCCACCTATTGCTTCAGTCGAATAATTTAGTTCGTACTGTTAGAATATAAAATTATTGTCAAATGGTGTTCGCTTACAAGTCTGTTTATTAGCAGACACGGAAATATGCAGTTGGTGCGGGCGTCATGGTGTCAACTGACTGGCGCCGGCCCGTCGGTGCTTCATGGAACTCGACACAAGAAATTTGCGGTATCGACAACTCAATTGAGCATTAATTGCATATATTGCATTACCGGTATCAACGTAAAAGGATCTTGCGAATCCTTTCACTGTTGGAAAATTAAGTGTACCTACTACTTATGTTGTAGAGTCGTAAATAATTGACCTGTAATATCACCGGTATTATTAATTTATAACCAGTATTTGTAATTCTATTAAAATACTTTATTGATCCCTTGACTCGAGCATTTTGTTATTTCAGTTTCTTTTCTAGAATATACTCTACTTACTGTTTTATTGAGTTTTGGACAATACAAGAACAATATGTGACACTTAGGAGCGACAGTAAACCGCTATCGACTTACCTAATCCTCTAATACAGTCATAATGACGTCAACACTGTCCAGTTGTGTGAGCTAATTGGCGACGCGACTGGTGTCCGATTGTCTCATCGTCCCTAATGCATGCACATGTCGTTGCATCAGTTTCTCCGCCCTTACACTACTATGAATATTAATCTGATTTAACTTGATCCCTCTAGCACTCGATCCCACTAGAAACGAGCCATAGAAATAGTTTATCTGACGAACATTCGGGGGTCATGCATTAATGGTTATTCGTACATTGCACATTGTGTGCCGCCATATGGAGTATTAGCGGGACACTTGGGACGGGCTGGATTCGGGATTGGTTCAAATAGGCACAACTGTCAACTTTTGCGTGTAAATAATATTTAGTTTGTTTTTAGCTAAATAATTATAACGGTGCAAATTCTACAAAGCCTTACATCCATATGTGTTGATGAAGAAATAGTTACAGACTTAAATTAACTTAAGGTCATGTGTTTTGAACTGAATAAGGATATAGGTATCATATTGTACAATATTGACGATATTTTAAGACTTCTGTTGTGGTAGATAACGTTATAGGTAGGTGTGTTATAAATAAATGTGTAATAAATAACGGCTCATATACCTACAATTGAGTATTTGTTTCAAATGTTGTCATATCTACCAAAGACTATTTATCAATACTAATTAATTGGTTACACTAAGCTATAATTTTATTTTAATACATAGTGCAAAAATACATCAAAATTTGTATTTATAATCTAATCACTGTGCAATAAACAAGTGATCCATCTTTAGCGCTCAACGTCTGAGCGAATTTAGCCTTTCATACATTCATAGCGACTTAATCAAAACGTGCACTTGTACCCTCGTCCGGAGGAGGGGAGAATATATTCATTTCGTCCGCAATATTTGTACATTAGAGGTCTCGCCTCACTTCCCTCCCTGCAGTTCCCCAATTTGACTCTATAGCTTCACTTTTCTATTGCTATAGGAGTAGTTTTCCTTCGCTCCTACCATTGGACTAACTTAACTCGAAAGGTACAGTAATTCTGTAATTCTTTCGAACTACGAGAACGAATAGTAAAGTAAAATAAACATAGCCGTAAATATATTCAAATATCTACAACCTTTGGTACCTCACAACCATGGTTTTTTATGCACATTCATTTAAGGCGTAACGTAGTTTACTAGTTCAATGTCATAGGTGTAATTCTTACTTTATCTATATTGCAAGTCTACAATTATAACAAAACGCGTTGATAAAGTGATTCTTAGTTAGCAGTGATTTTCAGTTTGGTACTGTTTTGATTTTAATCATGGTAGGGGTTGTGGTGTTGGAGGGAGACTCACCAAGTAATGAAACCTTAAATCCCTGGTACGGACTCGTAATCCCATGACGAAAAGTTATTTTGCAGGGGTGCCAGTTGGCCGAAGCTAATGTGGTTTAGTGTTTCATTTCGAGCGCAAATTGTGTTTTTATTCACGATAGTGTTGTTTTTGCAGAAATCTCATTATCTAGTACTACTTTTTGTCATAGAATGTATAGTCAGCCTCAGATTATAGATCTAAAAGCTTCGCTTTATAATCTCCTCAGGTCTTCAGTAGCAATTATATGGAATGTTTGGCCTTTAGTTATAGCATTTATTATCATGTTTATCGTGATAATGGTGAATGAGTAATTGTAATTAATACTTTTACAAGATGCAGTATCGCGGTGTCTCGAGCATTTGGTACAAGAACTCTACTTTACTCTACTATCTCATTTAATAAGGCTGAACTCTTGTTGCCACCAAAACACGATTAAGTTTAAAGGTCAGGAGGAGTACTAATCAATAGGACAGCAAATAAAATCCAAGCTGATAGATCTAGCTTTTAGAAAGTTTGTTATTTTCATTTATGACACACTGCTATTGCAAGAGCTAGTAATAAAATAGCGATATAATCTGTGATCACTTTTACTATACTAGATTGGATAACAAAGTAGTGTCGCAACCCTGTTCGCGGTAAAAGCACGTAATGCCGTGGGCGACGCACGTGTACTTCAGCTAATGAGAGCCCAACGGCCGGCGATCTTCCAGCCGATCAATGAGACGCTTGTTAGTTTTGTTGTTGTCAGTAATCTTGGCTTCGTGCAGTTAACGACTTGTTTTAAATAAAAAATAAATCATGAACAAGTTTACCTTCGCGGTTACCCTTGGTTTGATCGGAGACTTTATGTTTCTGACCTTGTTCACACACGAAATTTATTTACCAGCTAAATTATTGTATTATTATCAAAATAAATGTATTTTATTAATTTTAATCGACTTGGAAAAAGGGGGAGTGTTCTCAATTCGACCGTTAAAATACTTTTTTTTTCGGTTTTAATTTTTACTTAAAATAATGCTTATTCTAGGATATATTTTTTGCGAAAAATTAGACAGTTTGATTCAATCACAATCAAAATTTAAAAGAACATGCAATATTTAATTTTCCTTTATAAAAGTGAAGCAAAGTGTCCATTTCCTTTTTCGTTAGAAATAATAAAAAACACTTTTTCGGTATCATCACACGCAGTCGGTAGGATTCGAACCTACGCTCCCAGAGGGAATCTGATTTCTAGTCAGACGCCTTAACCGCTCGGCCACGACTGCATGAAATACACATTTGAAAGTATCATTTACACTCTTAGCAAAAAAGTAATTAGAGTATTTCTACAACGTGTGTTTTGTACTGTTGGTCTTAGTTACTTACAAGAAACTATTTATTCAGCTGTAACTAGGTGCAAACTTAAATGTATTAGTACATACTGTACTTGTATATTACGCGATACCACAAACATCTTAAAAGCCACAGCGGTCAGACGTTAGCATTTAGATTTTAGTGTGTATTTGCAAAGTTTTTAACTAATCTACCTATAGAGAGTCCGCATTTTGTAGGTTTTTGTTTACTTGACTTAGACTACTCCAATTTGAACAAATCTTTCATTATTTGAAAGGTACAATAAGTTACTTTTTTAAGAAGTCTTTAGCGCGATGGACAATCGCACGCAGGGTGAGCAAAATCTAACGGAAAAAACCTAAGTAGGTAGGTACTCTTACACTTAACTACTAAACTTTTAGCGTGTGTCATCGTATTGGCCTATCGATATTTAAAACATGATTAGATATATTACATTGTTTACCTTGTTTTAAAATTAAGGAGGCTTCGTACATTGACGGAAATACCAATGAGCAGATAATTTTGGTTTTAATCAGTAATCAGATACTAAATTAATGACGACTCGACGCATAAAAGCGTTGATAATACGAGGTGTTATCAGTCAGGTGTGTGTACTAAACTTGTACCGGATGTCCGTCTTAGTCAGTACACTTGCAAGTGCTTACAATCTTCGTGCAGTGTAAACAAGTAGGTTATCAAAAATAGCGATTAAGTCATTATATGATAACAACGCATTTTGGTATGAAAAATTGTGCACAAGTACTTGCAGGATGTTTTCTGACCACTATATATTTAGACATCTGTTTATTTAGAGAATGCTAAATTACTAAGGAGAGTTTTCATCAAAAATATACCTTATACGTACTTGTTACGTCGTTCTATAGAAATGAAGCGTTTTTAGATTTGTAGATTTTTAAATGAATGTTTAGTCAGTTGATCAGTGTTTGTCGAACTGTAAAAACTGTATACTACAAGGTCTATAACAGTTGTTTAATAACTTATAAGTTATTGTCAGAAAACATTAAAATTTCTGTTTATAATAATAATATAATCATACATACCTATTTTTTTACTTGTTCTTCATGAAATAAAATGTGATGACCATAATTAATTAAAAAAACTCTGAAACAATAGATTACTAAAATAGAATATTAGGAAATAATTTGTTCATTTCTTTAAAATCATGTTATATAGATACCTACACTGTTATTGAATCTAAAAACCAATAAACATTTGAAATCTTATATTCTTAACATGGAGTAGGTGTAAATGTAGTAAAATAATTTATCAGGCAAAAGAAAATACGAAGAGGAAGGGGCATGTCACTTTCGTTAACCTTTCACGCTACCTGGTATAAATTATTTATTTCATAATTTATCCACTTGGGAATTTTCTTTGACATGTTGATTACAGAACACAGTAGGTAACTATGTACCTACGAGTACCTACATCATATGACCAACAAGGATTCGTGTTGCTCTAAGACTAGACCCCGAAGGCTGACATAGACCGATGCCAAGGCATTATGTCCTACGTCTTGCTTTGCATTGTAGTCATTATAATAAAGTACTTCTTCATATACTTCTGCTGCTGTTTTCCATAGGATGTTTTAAATCTATATTTAAAACTCGAATATGTAAAGGACTTATTTTTTTGTATTAAATAGAAAAACTTATGTCCCGAGGAAGAAAGCGATTCTTTAGTCCCCCTTACACAACTATCTTTTTATATTCAATGGCTTCTTATGCAAGAAAAGTTAGAGCTAAAAAACTCACTGTTGTATTGTGTTTATGTTCGTGAACCCTGCAGGTCAGGCGAGTGGAACGTAGCGAAGGTTTTAAATATTCAAAGGGTGTAAAGGGCAACATCGCGTTGGTAAATTTCCCTTGAGAAGCTATCCCTTCAACGAATAAATATATAAATTTTAAGGTTGCTGGTAAACTAATTAAATACATTTTTTTCAAGCGGTGTATTAGTATCGTTTTTGGTAAACTATAACGACTTGGCAGGAGCACTCCCGTGCTTTCTGATTTATTTGTAGATAATACAAGCGGGTTTAAAAGGTTTTATAATAAAATTTTAGCCACGTCTAGGTAAACTAAGCCCCAACAAGAGGTTACGTAAATTGGCGTCGCAATTTACCGTGTTTCCACGGTTATGTGTTTAATATGGCATTGTTCAGTGTTACACAATAGATGTAGGTATGTATGTGTACAGTTACGACTTACGACTATACTTAAAAACGTTATGTGTAAAATGATATAACTCGATTAACTTTTACGTGTTTTAATATACATGCTAACTAACCTGACTGGCGGGTAATGTTTTTAGTATTAAGTTACCCTGTTTCGATGCCCTATAGTCGGTCCAGAAGAATAGAAGAATAAATAAATAAAAAACAAATAACAGATTACTGTATAAAGCGAACCTTAATTACTGTATAATAATTACTAAATAATATACATAAATAAAAATAATATACATATATAAATAATTACTAAGTATATAAAAATTACTGATTAAAGTCACCAGCTGCTTAATTAAGAACAAAAATCTTACCAGAACCCTGGTCCGCCATTTTACCATCATTTCTTCTTAATGGTCTCGCTCTTAACTTAAAAGTTAAATACTATAATCTTTTATAATAAACTTATCCGCAACTTATGAATACAAAGATTCATATGTCATGGTCGTATGTGGGTAGGTAACCATACTAACGTAATATTTAAATTGCTTTATTTGCGTCCAAAAATAAAAAACAATACTTCTTATCTGTAAGTTATATACTCTGTGTTAGATAGTCAAGTGGTGTACTGTGTACACCTTAATTGCACTCTATCTGTAAGTTATATACTCTGTGAACGGTTCTGTTGTGGTTTATGTGTGTTCATACGGCCTCGGCTGCAGCGGAAGTGGTGCCCCAGTCACCTCGTGCATTGTGTACGAAGTACGTACGTACAGTAGACTGGGAACTGTTTTATCTATGGCCTGAGGATATGTATTTTTAGTCCGTCCTTTAAAAATTCCAGTGTATGCACTTAATAATTTGTTACTTGAACTTGCGTGCGTACTAAACGTCCAACTGAGTTATAATTAGTACCTACCTATGTTAGTTTGTTATTTTTGCGGTAAATGTGCACATAGACTGTATTATATATAACTAAGAAACACGTACAGGGTCTTATGGCCTTTGGAACGAGTTTTTATAGATCGACTATTAGCGCCTCTGGCGTATATGGCGAGAACTAAAAGATTTTAAAATATGTACTGATCTATCCTGAATAATATACCTACCGTTTTACTGAGAATACTACTGAGAACTGCAAATTAAGTGAATTTATCTTCCATTTAAGAGAACAAATCAAAGTGAAACACAGTGGACGATCTGACATGACATTAACACAGTGTAGTCTGGAGACGGTATCAAAATAAGTTCAACTGCACTCCGCTTGTTCTAAATATATAAAACGCTTAATACAATTGGTGTTGAACTCGCAACTCAACACCACTTGTAAATTTATAATGTAACTCTACATACGACACGGTACTTTAAAACTTGTTTTAAATGTGTATGTAAAATATTATTATCAATATTAGTAATTTTATAAATGTAGGTAATCGTATAAAAAACATAAATGTAATGTAGGAAGTTTGTGATCTGATAACTTTATCTGTTTAATTAGGGAGTTTATCCGTCTGTAGGCACTAGTACCTAATTTGTGTGGCATAGTTTGTCTGTAATAAGTCTATGGCTTTTTTCTTCTATTTATTTCTAATGGTTGTTGTGCCTGAGTTCGGGGAACTTCGGAGACATGTCCCACATAAATTTGAAAAAAATTGCATGAACATAAACAACCTAATGCTTCTTCATCCTTAATTTTATATGACGTTCGTCAATTACTTCAAAAGAAAAAATATCTGTGATGAGTTGCACTCATCTATCAGGTATTATGGGCAATATGTTTATAACCCTCCCTTTAATTTAACCTTAGAGTGACAAGTGACTAAGCGGTAGAAAAATAAACATTATGTCACGCGATTCAAGAATTATTGTGAGCTGCTGAAGTACACTATGGGGACACAGTCGCCCTGTGTTTTGTTAACTGCAAATAATTAAATATATAATAATATTTTATTTTTTATTTCTACAGTTGATAAACACGGTAGTAAACGCAGAGAAGCCACATGTATATTATAGGCATTTGATACCTATTATTCTAGATAATACATGATTTTATAACTTGCAACGATTCCGTCACAGTCACGTACATTACGCAGTTACACATATAAATACCTATGTAACTACGAGGTACTCCGTGCGTTGCTCCTTGCAACTCATGGTTGGCGTCGAGTGCACTAACTATTTGAACAAACTGTTTGTGCAAGCTATACACGATTTATAGCAAGTGATAACGTGAAGTGTCCACTGTCACATGTACGTGAGGTTTATGATGAAGTACCTAAAGCGAGCATGAGGGAATAGTCCCAATGCACCGGTCATTTCCACCGTCATGGTTTGTAGCTCATAACGTTGTTAAAAGTTTGATTGTCGTTGTATTTAGACGTTATGAAAGAGAGTATATAAAACCAAATAGGAAAATTAACCATCATATTTAAGTTATGTAGGTTGGATAAACCTAAAGTAGGTAGGTACTCTATCTGCCACTCTATCTGTTTTTTCCCGTAATCCATATCAGAGCATCGTGGCGGTTAATGTTTTAACCCAGCAATAAGACAAAAAATAACTGATCAGTTCTTTTCTCTACATGTAGAGCCGCATGGAGTTATCTCATCTAACATGTGAGTATCCATATGTGTTTATATAAGTACTAGTACTTTGGTTGGTAACTAAAAAATAACGAATGTAATATTGTGTTTGAAAGTTTTAACGACCATTGATAAGTAGCACGAAAGAGCATACGTACGAAATATAATCTGTGTAGGTAGAAGTACAGAGGTAGCGCATACTTCCTACAATCATATATAATCTAATATATTGATTAGGTTATACTATCGAATTAATGTCATCCACTTTTAGTTAGTATAATCTATAATAATATACTAATAAAAAAATATCTTTTCATTAAGCAGTATTTAGATTATGTTTCAGTGTACACAAACAATTGGTAGTCAAAAGCTAACGTTTCATATTGTTATGGTTAACATAACCGCATTGCCTAGTTACGCCTCCTGCGGCAATGATTCGTTGCGGTAATTCGTATATCACGGTGTACTTTCCTGTCCCTTATTACTGAAAGTATAAGAACCGATTTCCCGTGTAACGATAGTAAAATTAGCTGGTAATTGCGAACACGCTCTAAAGACATGGAACGTCGTCTTGTTGTCTTGTTTACACGACTGCTTGCTGTTCACGTTTCACTATGAAGCAAAATCAACAAGGCAAGTTATATGTGCTATCTATGCATGCAGGAATTTATGTACTAAGGGATATTTTGCCAGGGGTCAGGGGAAGTCTGGGGGGTTCTGTCAAATGTGAAGTGATTTCAGTTAGTATAGTGACTGGACAGTTGACCATTCTGTGGTAGGAATGGCTAACCCAGCCCCGTACTTTCTACGCCTGTGCTAAGTAGGAAGGCGAAACTAATATCAAGTAAATAATAACTAATGTAATAAGAGTAAAGGAAATTTTTATGTGTTAATATTAATCAATTTAGGTACATCATGAATATGGATGCAGTAATAATTTGAATTTATTCATCGTTAAGAATAATATGCATAAATATGTGAGCGTGTGTGGGCTACCACAGTCGCGGGCATGCGTTATGTCGTGGAATAGCGTATACAAACACTTGTAAGATTTGTTGGCGTTTCGGAGGGATTATAGCGGTGTTATCAGTATTCTTATCAGCGTCGGTGCGCTTACACCTCGCAAGTGCAAACACCTGCCTGACCCACCTGTACGTGCGTAGTACCTAACCTATCTTAGGCCACTACGACGATAATAATGCGGCGATGATACCCTAACACGTTAGATTAAAATCGTCAAAATATTTAAAGATTTCCGGTTAATACGTACGAGTTTGTTTTTCAAAATCTACTCGTATTATCGTAAGTATACTCGTAAGTATCTTTATAAATGCTGTAAATTTTACATTTCGTCGCCTTAGTGCTTATTTGATTCAATCTACCATGAATCAAATTTTATAAAAGGTTTTATCTTTCCAAAAATTGTTACGATGCCACGGTACAGATAAAATTAAAAACATGTTTTTCGGCTTTTTTAAACTAAAATATGTTTTAAACTATTCCATGTGAAATTAAAGCGTGCAACTTTCTGTATCAAAAAGTCATTTTCGGCAAATATGGTAGATTGAACAAAGAAGCACTAAGGCGACGATTTGTGTAAGCAATTGTTAAGAATTAGTTAAGTATAGTTTTTCGACAATCACAATTTCTTCGCCATTCCAACGCGAGGACATTACGAGACTATTGAGAAGCCAATTAAAGTAAAGTAAGACTCGGGCCGACTCTGGCCAGGAGTCATTGAAGCGCTCTCTTGTGACTTTTATGTCACTTAAGTAGTTTAAGCCCGCCAACGAGCTTTATTAGTTTTACAAATAAATCGAAGCGGGTTCGTTACTAGTGTTATCGCATCGTCTGATAACGAGTAACGCGATTACACAGGTGTTCGTGTTTGGTGTGTCCGCACCGCTCGACGACCTTCTACTTGAGTGCAAACCTCACTTCCCAACTTCTAATTTATTCTTCAAACAATCTTCAATACAATTTGTTACTTCAGCGTTCTACTCCAAAGTAAAAAATCTGGAATAGGTTGCCCCTGCCCGATACACTACGCCTAGAAAATCCAAGGTTCTTATTAGGACGATGATATCTTCTTACAAAGCATTTTTAATATTTTTATCAACATTATCTTTAACTAACGTCCTCAACTTTTGATGCTTCAAAAAAATTTTTATGTGTAGGGCTTACGAGTATCTTGTCCACGTTGATATTTTTTAATGTTTTGAAAGGAGAGTTTTTGTAGTCGGCAAAAATATATCATAGTAATTTGACTAGAGATCAGAACATTGCAGATTCGAATACGTGGCAGGGTAGGGTCTTCTAACGAAATTTATATTTCTTATATTTTTTTAAGGTTTGTGACCTTTATTTTTCTTTGCTTACCTTACATTGGCAATTAGTTGTATTGTTAAATACTGACGACATTGAGTTAATGTTTGCCGAACTCTTGCCGTATTGAAGCTTGGTTTTGCCATATTCCTCTTTTTTACAATAACAATAAGGTGGTTAATGCTTTGCTAATGTTTAGAATTACGTTTGAATGTTATTGAACTCTGCGTACTCAGGAATAATGATGATTTTTGAACGTTAGTAGCAATGCCTAAAGCAATACTCGCGCAGCTGATCAAATATTGTAGTCGCGATAATTGGCCGTGATGCAATCGCGTGATCTCGGCATCCGCTGGCCTCTAGTTTTCCAAATACTTGCCTCAAAAATTCCATAAAAATCCTACACTTAACTATCGCGATGAAATAAATTCTTTTAAATTTTCAAAAGAGCATCTAACTAAGCACTGATAAAATGCCAATGCTTGAATTAAATTAGTAGGCTGAGTGTGAGCCTTTCCCGTCTCACAGTTTTAAGCATTTTTTGTTTGTTTGTTTTATTAATTTATACAATAATTATCTATTTTATTCGTATTATTTATTACTTTTTTATTTCTGTTGTTTTTGTTTCTTATTTTGGCACTTTTTCTATTATTTTTCTGTTACAGAAATATATTATAGACAAGTTACGATTTACACTGTGACGAAACGAAAGTTTTTTCTTTCCATCTTTTTTTAACTTTTTTTAACATTTCTTACATAAGATTTATAAGCTACCTATATAAAGATCGTTGGAGCAAAACAAGGATCTTATGTTATTCATTAAGTAGGTAGGTATAGTTTTTTTTTGTTTCTTGTTGTATGTACTTAAAAGACGCAGACTTTTCACGATCGGTTTTTTATACTAAGGTCGAGCAAAACCTCTGTTACAAAGTCCGGTTAGTTTATACTCCATACACAAAAAGCTACAACCTTGAAAGCATTTTAAAGAACAAGGTGACGAAATCCTGACTTACTAGGTACCCGTACCATATTCAATAATATAGTTTGGTGGTATTTCTTTAATATAGAGTTTAAACAATTTAAAACCACGCAGAAAATCTATTCTTAGGTAACTACCTGCTATGTTGAAATTTTGGGTAAAGAGTAGTTTAGAAAAAGAAATTTTAAATTCATATTTTTTTAATTTTTCGATTGTTCCATTTAGGGCTAGATACTTATACAAAAAATCAGTGCGTTACTTTAAATTAGACAAAAATATAAAACAGGATGTAAAAATTGTGAAGTAAATCATAATATGACAAACTTTGTGACCTGGAATTGAAATTAGCTGCCTAAAGATTAATTCTTCAAGGTGTTTTGATCGCCTTTATAAACCATAGAAATAAAATAACACTTTTGTTCACTTAATGATATAAAACATTTAAGATAATTGTTATTTTATTTACAAAGTTCATTAAGGTACAGCCCTAACGTGCAACAGAGATCACACCGCATACATTAAAATATTCTATCAACAATCAATTTGCTTGACCACTAGCAACTTTCATTAACTAAAACTATAACAGTCTATTAAAAATCATAATACACCATAATTAATAAGAATAAGATAATTAAAGCATTTTCACCTTATATTCAATATAAATCATAAAAGGTCTCAAATTGATAAATTTTTCCGCTAATTTTTAATATATTTTTTCACTTTTACATACACTATTTACAAGTTAGTTTTGTACTCAACGCAAGTTTATAAATTAATAATATAATAGAAACCTGCGTTTAGTACTCACAAAATAATATTCTCATATTCTAATAGCAACAAAATCGCCATGCATAAAATCACACTCATGAAGTTTAACTTAAAATAAAATATAGGTAAATCAACTTTAAATTGATTCACTTCTTTGATATAAATGGAAGCATCGTTTAATAACTAAGAATAAGGGATCTGATTTTTGCAAAAGTAATAGCTAATACGTCACCTCAGTGATTGCGGATGAGGTAAGGAAACAAACTATTTTAATCTTCAAGAATCTGATGATACAAAAGAAAATAGCGTGACTGATAGGTCTTATATAGATGATCCGCAAACCACTCAACATAATATTATTTACAAACACTTCACGTACATCTGTCTAACAACTAGTAAAGCTTTTTACATTCAAATGTTTTAACAAAATAAGTCACCGCGTCGCAGTCACCGAGCGGGCGGCCGACGCGCGGTTATCGATTGCATTGCAATGCTCAAGTCTTCTGCGTAATGCCACAAATTAATTAAATTAACATATTGATCATAACGAGATCGTTCATAGGATATCATCACGAGATGATCTTCACTGGAACTGATGCAAGAGACCCGGGTCCCAGAGCCGCTGAGGCTCTGCCCTGGTAGCGCATGCCGTACACCACGAGGTATGTCTTGATATTTACCATAAATTAAATGTCTTTTAAAACTAAACACCACTTAGCACGATGTCGGCCTGTCCGGTTGATCTTCCTTCTCCGGAGTCTGTAACAACGACAATTAGAACGTTAGTTTGGATATACACTACTTAAGTATGTAAAATAAATTGGTTTGGTTAATTATAGTAAAATTATGTACAGCCCTCCGTGTTTTATTACAGTTTATTACTGATTGCGACAAGTAGTATATCGGGTGGCACATGACATGAGCATCCCGCCCGCGTCCGGCCATCTGTCACCACATATGCGCCCCGATTCAACACTGTTTTAATTCATTAGTCCTGACAATGGGCCCGCTGTTTTGTTATCCTAATTTTAGTACACGTTACGTAGATTAATAGTGATAATGTAATTGACATACGAATGTCGCAGCCGTCTACGATGGGGACGGACGGATGAGTGGTGCAGTAGCCGCAACGGTGCCGATCTATCGTTCTGTGTATCGGCGAGTGTTGCCTTGCCGCTTCCCGTCCGCGCACATCCGCGACACAGCTGAGCGGCCGCACGTGGCCGTACCCTATTTACGGATACGTGTCGAAGGGAGAGCACATGTCCCGAACGGATCGGGACTTTGCGAGAGCGAACACGTGAAATCCCTTTATGAGACGAGCATTGTCGGGTGGGTAATGAATAGGTACGTTGCATTTATTTAGCTATCCGCCACCGGCGCCGTCACGTGTGTTCACACGCAGCTGTGAGCGACCGTTACCCGCACAATGCCCTCGATCGATCCGTCGCGTCGTCGTCGAAGGAATCCGAGCGATCGGCGAAATCGTTGCACGTGCGCTGTTGCGGAGGTTGTCGAGACGTTTTGCGGTGGAGCTGCATTGTCTACTCGCCGCCGCCGGTTTATTAGTTCGGAGAAGCATAAAGGTGCTCGTAAAACTTTCACGTGCGCGATTTATGCGAGAGGTTCGGAGATACAAAGATATTCAGAGGAGCGGGCGAGCGTAGGCGCGGACACCTGGCGGCTCGTTAGTGTCGCCTGTCGCGGCCGAGGGGCGCGGAGGACCGCGTAGCGGAGGTGCGTAGGCGGCCAGGCACTCTGATGGCTTCGCAGATTCGCAGTAACTTCTTTGGTAACATAAATTATTGAAAATGTTTCACAAAACCTATTGTACACAGTATTCTTACCAAAACCTTTCACCTACAAGGAGTGTCACTAATACTGCGTCGAATGACGATTACCTACTACTAGGGGTTCCTCCTTAATTGATCTTGAAAGCTATATGCGGGCCGTTAATTGAATGATAAGTAATATTGACAGCTTGAACGAGAATAAGTTTAAGACTAGCGGCAGAGCATTAACATTTTATTAACAGACAAAGAGTTAATAATCATAACTATCAATATTACCGAGGTCAGGATACGGTTATTCATAGGGTGGACCCTATTGTTGCAGCACGGAGGGGAGTTGCAATGGATTACACGCCTAACCATGTTCGTTATTATACGTACTTAACTGCTTATTACAGTGAAACCAAAAGTCAAACATCGTCCGTGATCGAGTTTATGTTGACATTTAAAGTCGTGAAGGTGAAAGAGCAAATGAGGTAATGGGTTTCGAGGGATCACTGGAAGTAAAGATAAGAAGATTTGAGTAATATTGGAAGTAGACTGCCCACAGGAATGTACCTACCACTACATATTTTAAAAGAAAGGTTCAGCTTAAAATTGTTTCCCACTCGTTTGCTACTTCTTTTATACAAAATAAGGGGATTTCACGGGCTGGGTGGGTGAGGAGGTGATAGGTCCCACGGTTGCGTCGCGCGTCCGAGTCGTGAGCGCCGCAGGCCAGCCAGCTGCGAGCTACAATTTACGGTCGCGTCGCGATAGTGCCCGTGGTGTATGCTCGTGACCGAGGTTTGTGGCACACGGCGCCGATGCCCCGTCAGATAGTGCCGTGAAATGCCGCCTCACGACTCGCACGATGGAGTTTCGAATTCCAACACGATCGCCTCGAGTCTTAGCTTTTTATCTTCCTTTTTGTCAGATTACGACTACACACCGTAGATATTAAAGCGAAGATCGACAGACTTTGGCCGATGTCCTTGTAAGTTTATATTTTCCACATTTATATTCAGGAATGTGGTTAGATTAGTCGACATTCCGACAGTTCCTACAAAGCGTAGGCGGTATATTAGTAAATATAGTAAATGGCTACAAAGCTGTATTGTTGGCGCCTAGAGCGAACTATAAAATATATAATTGACTGGGGAGTTTTGGATGGCAAAACAATTTTAAATTGAAACATTTGTGTCTTGTGCTTAATGAAAGTGTATAAATTAAACATAAATACGGCGTTAACAACCAGTTAATGACCGATGGCGCCACTCTGGCGGTCTTCGTTAATAAGTACCTTTTAATAAACAATATCATTGATCTAAGGAGTGTTGTGCAAAGACAAAAGAATTATTTAGCTACTTATTTAAAGTATTTAGGTATGTTTAAAATTATTTTTAACTAGCTAACTATAAATTTGTACAAATGAGATTTGGATACTTATTTTCGTATCAAGAACGGCATGTAAATCTTAACTTTCAGCAGATGTGCACAACATGTAGCACTCACGTTGCTGTAAATTTTGCATGGCATCTTGAGTCATCTAAATCACGGTTGTTTTGAACATTTCCCTCGGTTCCAACAACTGGCAGTGATTAAAATTTACGTGGCGCGACCAAGTATTAACGAGCGCGCATCGCCTGAGGCTTGTAGTCGCAAGGCGCTCGAATAAATCCTGTGCGATGCACCTGTCGTGCGGACGTCCACTCAACAATCTCGATTCGCTGCATTTTTAGATTGCTGTCTGTCCTAGCGGCTCTCAGAAAATTACAACTCCAGAAAACGTTTCTGCTGGATGGGGATGACGAAACCGCAATCGCACGCAGGTGTCAACCGGAATGCTAAACGAGGCGACATAAATATGTGTTGAATATTCAGATTGTATGTCAGTACACGGTCGTTTACGCGGCGCCGGCACAGGTGGCCGCGCTTCAAGGCTGAAATTCAAAACAGCCGTCACGCATGCTTGAGTAGCGGTCTAGATTGTGACTGCTCATTTACCGATTCTACTATTTCATGAGATCGATGAGTATGAAACGTAAAGTATCTATGATCAATACGGATATTGAGAGCATTTAAAATTTTTGTCTAATACTTTAAAAAGTTCACCTTTTGGTTTCATGTTTTATTTCATAGCTTGATAAAACACATTTGGCGTTACCTAATGGTAGTTGTGATTGTTTACTAAGCAATGCGTGCGACGCCACGTATTGTGAAACTCAGCATCTCCGCTTTTACCTTCCCGCGCTTGCGAAATACGCAGGTGCGCGCCGCAAAAACACCGACACGGTCGATTTCATTTAGTTTTTATGCAACACTATCTTGCTACTCGAACGGCGTGCCAGCAGTGATTTAAACACTTATTCTATTGAATACTAACAATAAATGTTGATTTGACGAGCGTTTTATATCTATCTCAGTTTCATTTGAATGAATACTTATTAAGAGGGGTGTTTTACATAGTCATAATCCTTAACCTGGAAAATATGTATCTTACTTCTAATGAAAATCAACAGTATCATAATGAAACAGTTAGAGTTCTGCTATTGTTTAAAGAGGAGGACCTTACCGTGTGGTTGGAAGGGTGTGGTGATGATGAGGGGGTTCTGTCGGCGCGGAGGATGGTGTTGGGCGCCGCGCGGGGCCCGAGTGGGCGGCGGGTGACTTTCGGCGGGGACTGGCACACGGGGGCCAGCGCAGCCTCCGCCTCAAACTGTCCCACTGCAGGGTGGTTCTCCAACGCCGACTGCAGATCGCAGATGTAATCGATAACGTGCTGGATGACTTCCAATTTTGAGATCCGCCTATTCTTTGGCATAAAGGGCACCAAGTCCTGAAGCTTGGAGAGGTACATCTGGATCTCGGCGTTCTCGCCGTCCCGGTGCCTCTGCACTCGGCCGCTGGCGATCGCCGGCACCGACGCACCAGTCGCGCACACTGCCGTTATGGCTTTCATCGTGAGGGTCACTGAACACGAGCAC
>DWQK01000445.1:0-20988 GCA_018231225.1 Noctuana stator
GGAAGGCCTGGAGCATACTCCACCACGCTGCTCCAATGCGGATTGGTGGAGATACGGGTTAGTGGCCAACCCGTATCTTATTGTATAGAATACGTTTAATTTAGTATATAAATAGTTATGAATTGCCAACACAGTGATATCCAAATCCAAGCAATACAAGTATTAAATAGTGCTGAAGTATACAACATACATAGACACCCCAGCAAACATGGAAAACGCTTATGTTAGGGATTTCGCCTTCCAAGGAAAGGATTTAAAGCTGCGACTCGGCTTTCTAAAGGCAAATGTGTTTCAATACTGCCATTTCATGTTTGCGTTCATGATCTAAATTGTAGCTTCAAATAAAATAAACTTTGGAAACTTATTTTGTTTTATAACTGAGAGTATAAGAGAATAATAAGAATTGTTTACGTCAGTTCCTTCATTAAGTATCATGCCAGGGCCAGGATCGTCTTCTATCTCGTACTCGTTAGATAAATCTTTATTTAATTCTTAAATATGAATAAAATTAAATATTTTATCAGTAACTGACAACATTAGCACGTATGATCATACCACAAATTATACACACACATAGAGACCGCCGATCGACAGAAGTTAAGGAATACGATCACAGTCCAGCACGTTACCCTTCAAATGTTATTTTTAAGTTCAGAAAAATCGTGATAAGCTCATGGTCTCAAATATTCCTACAAATAACGTTCATTTGTAACACACTTATTAGTTTGCTCTTATGAGGACACGTCGAAATATACAATGCAAGTAACCAGTACTAACAGACAATGCACAACTTCGTAAAATCTCTGTCCTCTGATGCAGAAAATTGCTTTCATAGCATCCTGTGCCGGCGCCATTACGCCTCCAATGCTATTTGCGCCTCTCAACAGAACAAAGTGGACCTTTCTGAACCATTAATAGACTGGACGGAAAAAGGCCACTACGAAATTTCACGAGTGGCCAGTCAGCGAGGATTCAATCGCTAATCGTCAAGCTTTGATGTCCCTTGTTGAGGACGCTGATTACCCTTTTTGACCCTTTGTTGGTTCTTTATTTGGGCCTGATTGGTGAAAAATTTGCGCCAGGTTCTGGGAGCACGAAATTTTTGGGTTTAAAGAAAGTGGCAGAAGAGTAGTTCGAGGGTGACGATTTGAAAAGGAAGAATTTGCACCCACCAGAACGCAGACACAGGCTCTACTATAAGCCGATCTTTTAAACGAACGATGAATAACATTTCTGTCAAACAGAATAGGTATTACTAAAATAATAGATTTTATTGACGAGACATTATTAAAAAAATTTAACGTTGATAAACGTTAGTTTGGTAATAAGTTTATACAGTAAATGCCTATTTTGTCCGTCATTTTAGTGTCGAATTTTTATATGTTTCTAATCACTAATAAATGGTTTATCATCAGATAACTTATGAGCCTGTTATTTGTTCCTTCAGTTAAATAATAGGAAGACCAGAAACCAAGAGACAACCTAATATATATACAGAAAAAATCCCTTCATTATACACAAAGACAGACTAATTATAAAATAAATTAGCTTTTGCACGAGGTTCTACAAATGTTTTAAGTAAAATAATTCCTGTGATGTCTCACCTTGGCTCAAGACGACCGCAAAACATCTTTCTAGAATTTTGTGGTTGCGGTTACGAATTCAACTTTTGACACGATCATTTAAAAAGTACCTACCTTTTAGATTGTGCTTCTAGTATCTTTACATACATTGTGATCAAAGAATTAATGCATATAAGAAACTATAACTATTTTATTTGTGAATTGGGGACCCGCCTCGGCTTCTCACGGTTGCTATTTAAAAGTGGCATAGTTTGTGTTTAAAACACAAGCATTCTAAAATTACCAAATAATTTTAGAACGCCAAGATGGAGTACCATTTTACTCGTGATCGCTAAGCTGTTTTTTGGATCAGTTACGGCTGAAAAGTTTGTTGATGTAACAGTAAATAATATCGTAGGTAAAAAAGCTAATCTCGTATGGATAAGCCTCGAAACAGAGAAGCGAACACCTTTTCCCGTCTGAATCCAATGTTTCCAGCCTATCCCC
This sequence comes from Noctuana stator, assembly GCA_018231225.1. NCBI lineage: Eukaryota > Metazoa > Arthropoda > Insecta > Lepidoptera > Hesperiidae > Noctuana > Noctuana stator. Next base: position 2,070 of record DWQK01000445.1, read on the forward strand.
AACGTCTCCCATCTGATTCAGGTGGAACGATTTCGCGAGACAAGTATTTGACGGGGGTTCGCCAGCAACTAAGAAAATTACAATGTCCAATTTGAAAGTTTCGGCGTTTTGTTTTATGTATTCGGTGTAAAGGCAATTTGTGAAGATTGGTTCATGTATGTGCGTGGAGCTGACGGGCTGAAGCTTTTGTATGAATTTATATGTGTGTTGGAATTTTGGCCTATCATAAGTTTTGTCCGCAAATGATTATTTATATTAGTAAACATAACAAAGCATTGGCAACTTGTAACGACATCTTGAGTACTACATGATTGCGAAGATTTTATTCTGAATCTAGTAGTTATCAATCAATGTATGAGTAAACAAATCGAATTCCAAATGATACCAGAAATTGAATATAATTGAAATCAACGAAGGAGGTGGTTCTGTCTTGTGAATAAGAAACAATGAATAATTTTAGACATATTTTTACTTTCAAAAGATTTTTCACTAGTAACGGAACGAAATATATTATGTTCGACATTCCCTTTATAAATCATCATAGACCCTGGCCGTCTCACAATGTTATATGATATGAGTGGCTCGCTCGGTCCATTCAGTGACGATCGATCGGAACGGATCCGCGGGCTCGAGGGATTCACGACAGAGGAATATATCGCTTCTGTCACGTCGCGGTCGTGCGGTTCTATTTGGTAGCGAAGAATAGTTCTGAGCTGTTCTGATGAGTTTATATTCATGGAAATCGACCGTGCATTTCTAAAATGGATCAAAGTTTTATTTAAAAGTAAAACAAAGTCAGTAAACTGATTATACATAAAAAAAATCAAATCTAAATAGGATAGAGGTCTTATTAGAGACCTACTTCATTATGGATATCAACAGCAAAAGAACTTCATTGATAATATATGTAGTACACAACATGTGTGTTAACCAACTATTCGATTAACTGCAACTAAAAGACATTTTTATTCGTGAACATACGAATATATTTTTTTTTATTTAAGGACTTATTCTTCCTTGAAATTTTTTTGGATTATGTAGTTTACAAGATATTCATTCAAATAAATCTGTTTCAATCCCATTTTATTTTATTTATGTACGCGTGCGATGCGCGGTTGATAGACAGCGAATTTTGTATTATTTATGAATGCTTCTTTCTTATATTACACAAAAATTCCATTACAGAACTCGAAAAACAATGGGAAGTACTTCTTTATACCGTGCGTATTTTCTGATTCCACGTGAGCCGTTTTCAGAATCTCTCTTTGATTTATTACCTCTCTTTGTAGAGAAATATTCTACTTTCATGTCTGTACACACGTATCTACTTTAATAAAATGTAAGTATGCCAGCTTTGTGGGAAAAACTAGCATTCACTTTTGAGCTATGTATTTCTACCACACAAACAACTATGTCATTTAGTTTTTTGAATTAAATACAGAAAGTCCTTTACGTTTTACCTAAAAATTGTGTGTGATGTAACACCATCTAAAGAGTCTTAAGCAATGTCAGAACTTTTTGTTAGCTGCATATTAAAGAACCAAATTTTATAAAAATAAAATGCTGCCAAATATCGTATCCAAATTCAACTCTTAAGGTGTGTAATTCGGCCTTTCGTTCCTCGAATGTCCATAAATCTAAAAACAAACATATTTTTAAAAAGAGAAACACTAAAATACTTACAAAAAGAAACATGAAACGATTGTTTAAACACTAGATATTTGATACACAACACTCCAGAATAGAAAAACAAATTGAATTCTATTTCAAGTTTTCGTCTATCTTTCGCCTCTTGTTGTACAGACTATCAAATTATAATAGCAAATTCAGTCTTTTTAAAGGCTTCGGGCACTTTGATCTTTATAATCTGTTGTGACTTATAGCGAATTTCACGGCACGAGGGACTAATTTAACGACTTCTATGAAATTAATTTATAAATTCTTAGTTGTAATAGCCATAGTAATTTAAAGAACATTAGACGCTAGATACAGATAATTGGTTTTCAACAATCGCGATAAGAATAGCAACGTAATGCTTGATAGCCTATAACCTTCCTTATGTCGGTAGCTATCATATACAAAAAGAATTTTTCAAATCGGTCCAGTAGTTCCTGATATTAGCGCGTTCAAACAAACAAACAAACTCTTCAGCTTTATAATAATTATTAGTATAGATTGAGTAAATTTATATGGTTAATTTTGTACATGTGAATCATATACGAAATGTTCACAGTTTAAACACAGTCAGTAAAGTAAATATATTCTCATGTTTCCAAACACAATTTAGTTACTTTATTGTGAACTATAAACTCACCGTCCTTTACACACCATTAACTACGTGGGTTAAGCGGACCCTCTATCCTAAGAGTGGCTCCGTTAAAATCCCTAATCGATTCATCTAAGGCCGCGTGAGCTACTCATGATTTCAATGTTCCTTATTAGAAGCTTAGTATATATTAAAAAATAGTTTAAAGAACTAAATAAAATATAAATCTTGATGTCAAACTAAAAACTGTGAATTAAAAATTATGTAAAGCAAAACCGACTATTAATTAAAACCGACTTCAAACTCAAAAGTAAGGAATAATTTATTATAGACTTCAAGAATTTGTTTTGGTATCTGTACGCCGAATATGCTCTACCTGACTTCTGCTACGAACTTTACGTCAATGTCCTTTTAATTGGTGCTGCACTCGTAATGGTATCTATGGCTCTCACAAACTACACGTAGGTTGGTAATTACATCACCAGATTTAATTTTTCTATGGGAGAATCAATTGTTGTAGTGCAAAGCTCAGTTTTCCATACACAACAGTGTTTTCTTAATGCTTCATGCCGACAATAGCTATTGTTAATAACCAATTTAATATTTGAAAATAATATGAAGTATATTAATTAAAATCTTCTCACGTTAAAGTTTCATTATTGTCTAGAGCTGAATTGCATCCAACATAGTTCCTGTTTAGTCAAAATTGATAACTATTCCGGAGCTGGTCAACGCTGAGAATTCTGCAGTACAACTTTGTGATTTATAGATGTCTGTTGTTGATTTGTTGGCTGTAATATTTGGATTAAGTTTTGAAGTTGCATCTGTTATAACTAATACAAATGTGATCAAATTTGAATTTAATATAGCTACTAGCTACGCTGCGACGACATAGTTTATTTTTTTTTCATAATAAATTTAATTGTTCCATGCTATATCTCTGAAACAAATGGTCAAGTAAAAATAAATAATTAAAAAAAACGTAATTTTCAAAATTGATTTGGGATTGACGAAGTTATAGACCTACAAATACAAAAAAGCAACCATACATTACGAATTGAAAACGTCCTCTTATTCGAATCCGGCTAAATTCCATTGTCCTTTTTATAGCATAATTGGGACAAGACTCCAAAATAAGTTGTTAACGTCAGTAATAAAATTATTACTCAGATTTAGTTGGAAGTCGTTTTAGGAATATAAAAATTAGCTCTTAATTTTTTTGCGAATATTTATTCTTGTCGAAATATGAGTAATTATAATTACCAGACTAAGCTTTGTAGCAGAAAACATTAATTGATAGCAAGAGAGACAAACAACCCTCTGTTTCTCAACACAATTCTAAACAGAAATAAGTAATAAGCCAAGTAAAATATTAAACAAAATTTCTTAACATATAATTTAAATATGTATAAGGGATTCGCATAATTAAACTTACAATGTAAACGAATGTCACCACTGAAAAAATGAAACATTTAGTTAAAATACTCATAATTGTATTATTCTTTACTTCCACTTATCCTTCAAGAATCTCTTTTTAACCTTCACCTTAAGGTAATCATGAGATTTTTCTTCAATATTCTGCTTTAAGATTACATCATCAGGGTCTCTGTCATGACCTAATTGGAAGATGGCCTATGTATTGTGCGGCTACTAATTAACAGAACCGCGTTGTCGTGAAGAAGAGGGTATAATTACCGAGTCTCCAAGAAATAGGTCTGCAATTACTCTGAAGTAGTGAAGTTCCTTGGAGCTCATTCGAATACCAACTAATTTTGCATTGGATAATTGATGAGATCTCAGGTTTTACATACCAAAGAGATGATGTCGCCTTGGCTGTTTGTATGCTAGAACAGTGGTTCTCTTACTACATAAGTTTAGTAAGACTTTAGAATAGTGAAACAGGATCAGTCTCTTTGGAAACACGGACCACGTGGTAGACCCCAGCTTTTCTTCATATAACATAATATACTTCATAAACTATGAAGGAACACATCGTACACAGGAAGAAGAAAAGCACAGGAAACAATATCGAATATAGCACAAGGTTTTTTTCTTAAGATGAGAATAACGAAGGCTTTCGCAGTTCAAAATCTTCATTTAATTGGTACTGATACTATTTGCTAAGCTTATCCACACGGACCTTATAAAATTTTAACAGCTAAACTATGATAAGATACTGCATTACAAACAAACAATAAATTGTAACATTTAAATGTATTTACTCTGAAACTACGAATGAACCAAAAACGTTCCAAAACTAAGCCACTTACTCAAATGTTGATTGTGTTTATTGCTGCGCCTATTCTCTATTACATAAACAATCCCAAGTTATGCACATAAAATTTAATGGCCCTAAAAAAATAGAACTCGAAAATTGTATCAAAGTTTGTCCAAAGCAAATAACACTCGGTTATTCGCTCAACGAAGTAATTCCGTAAATGGGACTCGGAGAGGCTGAGAAATAGTGCTCGAATACACACCGAAGAATTGTTACTATGGGAAGCTTTTAAACAATTGTCTGTATGAACAAAGAGTTTCGTTAAGTGAAATATTTCTCTTATTATCTTTGGCGGAGACTTTGTCAAAGAACTGTTGTGTGTAAAAGAAATCCTCTGATAATTGGCCAAGAAAAAGACAAAACAAAATAATTGGTACAAGGATATAAAATGTGTAACAATTCGTCAAACTTCGTAATTGGAGAATTCGTAACGTAAAAACATTTTAATACGGCAATTATGACTTATTTACTCGTAAGTATTTGAAAGCTTTTGAGTTTCAAAGAAAACGTAATTTCAAAATTTTCCTGTCCGTTTCTTTTCTTTAAGGAGCCGTATATCACCGAGCCGACGTAACACGATGAAGAAACTGCAAAGGAATTAAGTAACATCAACTTTCAAGCAGCAAACACTATAAAAGTAGGTGCTTCACCTACTTTCTTAACAAAGAATATACGTTTAAAAATACCTCCGACCCCGCCTGCAATTGAAACTGAAGTCGGGAAATATTTTATCGTTCCGTTCGCTATAGAGAATGGTAAGTTACATTCCATACATCATTTTAAACGTCCGAAACTTGGGCCGGCACTCGTGTGAAATGTTTGGTGAAATTAGAACGAAACTCACGTTGGAACCTTATCTGCTATTGAGTTCTTTTGCAAAGTTGTACGTATTCGTAGTAAGAGCATAATAACATTATCTTGATGATCGTTATAAAATTACATGTATTGTGTTAATATGTCATACATAACTTTATGCTTGTGAAAATTAACAATAAGTCTTAGAATAATTACGCAATAAGTATTAGAGGAGCGATATTTGAAAGTTTAATTTTTGGGGAAATCGTTTTATCTAGAATTTTCTCACAACACCTTTTGGTTCTTTTTCAGAATTAGCATTAATCTGCTAGTCATGCTCACATAGACCACATTATAATGTTCGTATCGTATCAATAATTTATCGCCAAAGAAATTGAATGCTTACAAACGTTCCTTTACAAATACGAAATAAAGTTGTACCAAAAATACTTCAAACGTATGAATCCACATATTAGAAGAATACCAAACGAAATAAGACTATGAAAAAGTTCTTTGTACGTACCAAAAAACGAGGGTACAACGACCTTACATCAAATATAGAATAATGTTCAATTAAAATATCCCGTGTAATTCTAGTCTCTAAATCTCGGGAAGCAGGTAAAGTTATGCGCATACACGGAGTTGGCGAGATATTTGGCACGTCCTCGGAGTATGAATAAGCTGTACGACGTCATTGTACCTTATGCCAAATAAAGGCTGATCTTATTGCCACGTTGCGTACGTGCTGCTGGGTAGGCGGTACGAAGATTTAGAAATTGTTTTAGCTGTTTTATTAGCATCAGATTGATGTTATTATCATATAATAGTAAATACTAGTAACACAGAAATAATTCCGAGCTTTTATATGCCATTTCAGAGTGTTGCTTATGGACTATTTACATTTCAAAGGTTGCTTCTGAACCACCAATCCTACCTATACTATACTATCTTAATTATGGTAGATATGTTTAATATGGGTATAATAAAGGAACTTAATAGGAACGGAACACTTTAAACTTCACATGGATTACACACGTTTGTAGGCGATACTAAAAAAGTATAGCTTGCACCAAGCGCATCTATAACTCTTTAATCATATAAAAATGGGTTAAGATAAATGTAATCTGATTCTTAACACGCAATGATAAGCTACCCTTTCGTTTTCTCTAAAGACGAACCTTTTCCTGTTAGAGCAGGACACGAGATTAAATAATTCGCTGTCCCTTTCACTCGCGAAACATTAACGTTTAACGTTTAATAATCTTTAGTGTTAATAGTTTTCTCAAGTTTGCATAAGGTGGCGTTTGCTTTTCAGCTTGAAATGGCAGGTTTCATTAAAGTGGTAAATTTATATGTTGATAGGTGCTACTCACAAGACTTGCTTCACGGCTGGTTATGAAGAGCTTTATAATAGTGCCTCCCAGCGATACGTACTAGTTCTAACTTTAAATATTATTATATTAAAAAACCTTTTGTTAAAGGGAGATACTCCTATTATTGAGTACACAGCTCTCGTTTCACATAAATAATGAGAATAAACAAAGCCTCTTATCGCATATTCCTCTCATTTTGTTTACAGACAATCCCCTGGAGGTCATCGCCACAAAACGTCCACTTAGGGGCCCGCTATACAAATAACCTCAATGCGATCAAGACGTTAGGGACACCCCAAATAACAAAAACGCAGGCTTTATTTAACTTTGTTCTGTTGTAATGATGTGGAGGTTCATTTTTAACCCGATTTTTTGTCACTTTCAAAGGCTACTGGACTTCTAATAGGGCTGGTAATTTTTATAAGGATAGCGGCATTATTACGACAAACTGCCCTATCTCAGATAGGAATAAAGGAAAGAAGTTTGTGAATAAAATCCTTATTTCAACAGGTTTCAATTGTTTTTACCGAATTAAAAAAGGAGGTTATCAATACTAAATCTATTTGTCAGACTCACATAATTTGAAAAATTAGAAGTGTGGACAGGAGTTGAACCCGGACCCACCAGAACAGTAAGATAAAATTCAACCACAAGGCAATCACTGCTGCATTTAAAATTTTGCATTTAAAAGTAGCATAAGGAAACTAGCGCCAAAATAGATAAACGCCATCAATTCCGGGTATCATTCTATCAGAAAACGTGCAAAGCAAAGGCGAGTTTCGCTGGTATTTAGCTGAATTTCGTCGCCAGATAAGTGTGGACTTTCCACTTCCCACTGCGCAAGCGAGTAGGCGATAAACAGTTAAACGCAGCCGTGCAAAGAACTCAATTTTTTTTTATCGTTTATGAGTAGCAAACGAGCATGCAGGCCTCCTGATGTTAAGTATTCACTGCAACATATGGACATTCACGTCCAACTTCAAATGGAGAGTCGTCTTATCTGAGATCATATGTGGAGGAGTTGCTACTCATGAGGACTAAGATAGTCGCCTGAAATGTAGTGAGTCCGGCAACAACCCTCTCGAACCGAAACACAAGAACTTGTTACAAGAATTGCTTTACGGTGGGTTATGAGGGCAGCAGTGGTACCTTCCTGGGGGAACTTAGTAAACTCTACCACCTACAATATAATTCTCGACGATTATCTTAACTCTAATTAAATACAATTGAATTTATTCTTTATTCAACCAAACAAGTGGTAGTAGTACAAAAGGTAAGTATAATATGATACCTTTAGGATGGTAATATTAATAACGTGTAATTTTAAAATAATCTCAATGATCTGAAGATTAGGAAGCACTGTTTAATTGGAGTTCGTTAATACAGGAAACAGTTAAAAATCTACATAAAAATAACGGTTATCAGAACTCTCAATCCTGTTTAAACATTCGCTTGCTTACTTAATTTGTTCTTCAGCAAGACAGCATTTTCATCTCATCTCTTCTCTGCTATCATAATACCAGCACCTACACAGTATTTGCAACACGGATAAAGTGCCAGCTGCTCCGAACTATGGTGCTGAATATTTAAACGAAAATCACGTGAACCGCCGGAGGAGATAGGCAACATTTATGAGAAAAACCCAGTAAAGCAATTTAAAACCCTTATGTTACCAGATGGCGATGAAGATATATGAGAACGTGTAGCTTTAGAAGAGTTTAATAAGCGGCATAATGTGTTTTTATATGCGGGAGTAAATTTAGAAATTTATGAACGTACTGCAGTATTTGTGGATACTAATGACATTTTGAGTAAACATCTTGATGAAGATGAAACTACAGTTTTTAGTAATTTGTGAGCTTAGGTTTATAGATTCTTTTCATGTTAGATCGGCGTTTTGTAATGAGCGTTATAATCAAATCCATTTAACAAACTTCAAACAGCTAAAAAGTTTTAAAGGAAATTATGAGCATTAAGTATTTCAGTTTTAGCCAAAAGACGCTTGAAGCAGAATCAGAACAAGCAATGGGATAAATTTGGGTCAATAACAATGATAACAGATAAATTTGTTATGTAACAAAATATAAAGGTAAGAAGAAAGAAGAGAGTTAGTTATAATAATAATAATTTTGTGAATAATACGAATTTTTGTATACGGTGATGATTCAAACATGTTTTTGTAGAAATAAATAGCATTAAAGCTATTTGCAGCGATATATTTCCACAGCAAACAGAATCTCGGGAAAGCAGCGCTGTTGAAGATAGGCAAAATTCATGAGAGGACGGGTTCGTATAGCAATTTAATAAAAAGCCCGAGCGGGCCCTATCTCCCCGTAAAGGTGACTCGGATACCATGTGGGTTTAACGAACGAATAAAAGCTTATGGAGTTATTAATTAGCAAGCGAAAAATTATTTTGGAAGTCCCGCGACGGAACGACCGGTAAAAGGCACGAGTATCACCGGTTGTGTCAACAAGATTTTTTCGGGGCTTCATTTATGGTTCTCGTAGAACATTATTGTAAAATTTTCTGTATTTAATTTTGTATCGGTAGTGTTAATAGATTTGGATATGTTGATTTTTGTCCTCAATTTAAATTTGTTATTATAATATAGTAAGTAACATCCAGAAGTAAATTTAAGTGTAAATAAAGTGGGAATAAATATAAATTTAACTTAGAAAGTTATATGTCAATTATAAATTTTTATAAACAGGATTGATCGTTAGATTAGTTTGTTGAACTAAACAATCTATTAGCTTGAGACATACATTCTGTGTTCTATACGATCTAATACGGTATTTGATCTAGTTCTGCGTCCACGCCGTTCTCTGCTGCTAAGAATTATTGCGTTGTGATCTACATCGATATTTTTGCAAATGTTTTGATCTTGGATGTATCTCAGTCTTTGATTATGGGTATGTATGAAAGCTGTAAGTCATGTTAGCAGTATTCATGTTACTTCGGCTAAATACACTATGGGCTAAATTGTCTGTGGCTATAGAGATCCCAACCGGAGCTGGTATAAGGTACGATGAAATGGAAAAAAGGGTTTATCTTGTATAATTTTCTTTTACAGTATTATGTGTATTTTGTACAAACTACATAAATTATCCAACATGAACAAAATAGCCTTCTCTAACTCGAGCGTCCTCCTCCTAAATCTCAATTGCTGTAAAGACACCGGACGCTTATTCACCCAATACAGAACGCACAAATAAAGTTTTTGCTCCATTAATTCTGGAGGGAAGTAACTCTTTCGTTTGTGTTTGATCGTCGGTGAATAAACTATGACTACAAAAAAAATAAAAATTAAAAAATTGTTTAATATTTTCAATTATAAGTTATTTGATCAAGCAAAATTGGCATTTATTCGGGTTAAAGCATTTATTTTATCAAACAAATTTACATTTCACTTACCGCGAAAACATAAAATAAATGAATATAACATTTTTATATTCCTTAGTTTTATTATTTTTCTTTTATTTGGCTAAGATAGACCGCCGGCGGAAATAACCCCTTTCACTCCTATAACATCAAGTGTATAAATAATAAATTATTTACTATGTAGTAAAGCACAAAGTCTTAATGAATCGGTGCTTAGCTTATCAGAGCAAGGTACGGCCAATCTTAAATTTGCTAAACGTTCTCAGCTCGCTGTCAGTGAAACAGCATTATTAACCGAGGGAAACTGACTCTTACGCACTGCTCTGTCTGCGCGGCCAAAACACTCGGAAACGAGGAAAGTGGGTCCCATGTAAAACTTGCGTAGCGAAAGGCGTTTCGGCAGTTACTTACAATATCCTGCCTCCCCCGACTTATTTATGTCTCGGCACAAAATAAATTTACTATAAGTGGTATTTGTGTGAAAGGACATACATTTAGCGAAGGAAGTTTTATGAACGATTAGAGATATACAATTCGGGGGGACGAGTTTTTGTCCCGTAAACCGATAGGGGGATATTTTTCCGCGATCCGTATTTTATGGTAAAGAGGATATATGTGAATCGGATTGGTGATTAACTGTTAATAGAAAAGTTAGTTTGATGTGGCCTTAGAAAGTTATATGCTTTACTTTAACGTGAATGTCTTCAGAGCGCCATGTTGCTTTCATCACTTAATAAACATAACCCATCATTCCTGAATATGATCTAGGATCAAAGTCGTTATCGAAACGATAAAATGATAAAAGTATCAAAACTATATTACATTGTCAAGCGACATAATATGCGTAGTAGGCATGCAAAATTTTAGCACAATCTGATTTCTGACAATGGTTTCAAATATTGTTTTTACATAGTTAGGTCGTTACCAGTAAAGCTAATGCGTGTTAAATACCGCGCGCAAAATTATGTTTAAATTTCATACTAATTAGAACATAATTTTACTAATACAGCTTCAGTTATAATGACGTAAACACTAAAACTGTGTAACGCGATTTTAGAGGAAATTTTCATCATTATAATACACGCCCTGAATAGGATTTGCTTCACGCAATTTTAATTTGATACATAGTTGTAAATAACGATGGCAGTTAATTAGTTGTGTGCTATAGAATGAACATAGAGAAAATACGAAAAAGAGTATAAGAAAATGTGTGGAAAAATGTATACCTCTTATATATTTTTCCACACAAACCTTGTAGCCTGTTTTTCCCCGCTCTGCTCATTGGCCTTTATAACATTTACATACATTTGATCTTTCTAATTAACTAATGAGTTTTAGACAGTTTCTGAAGCCCTATTTGATTCTTAGGAAAATTTAGATATCTATGCGACTCATACAGTGTAGTTAATCTACATATTCATATCAATTTTATTTATATCTATACTTGTCTATACTAATATTATAAAGAGAAAGATTTAATTGTATGTTTGTACTGAATAGGATCCAAAACTACTGGACCGATTTGAAAAATTCTTTTTCTATATGATCGCTACTTGCATGAGGAAGGTTATAGGCTACGAGTTCGTAAACAAATACTGTAAAACTGTGCCCATGAGTTTTTGCCATGAACATTTTTCGATGCAAGCTTAATTTTTGCTCATTTATTCATATAAAGTCGGGTGATCCAATTAAAGTGTACACTCCGTACACTCGTAGCGTTTATTGAAATAAATTCGGACGTGTATCGGGAGCTCATATATCTTATTAAGCTTTAATTCGATTTATTTCGGCCGGAGATTCGAGTGGAATTAAATGACAACTAGCAAAGAATTTCAAAAGTTCCATCGGTAGTCCACACCGAGAGCCATTTATAAACTGAGCAGACAATATATAGCGGAGATATAATTACCGGAGTGGTTGGGATTCCAGCTTCAGGCCATTTAATTCAAGTCGGCGATGAATTAACAAATTGTATTGTTTCCATTCGATTAAAATTCAACGCCGCTGAGAGTATTTGGTTTATCCTTCTAGAGAACGTTGTAAATCGTCTATTTAGTTTAGAATTATATAATTGATTTTTTTGAGACAGTCAGCTGTTTTGTCTTTTTTATTTTAATAAAATATTAAATCAATTGTTAAAAGTCTGAGCCATACATGAGAACGTTTAGAATTATCTTGACCAATTGGTAAGGAATATTGCGTTGGATTTTCCATATTATCTGTCTAAGATAGATTCAAAAGAACTTGATAACTTATTTCGACAACATCATGTTTCGATAACTGAAAAGAAGCAACACGGAAAAAGCTTACTCAATATTACCAGCTCTTTTCTCATAAATACTCTTCAAAGTTTTAGTTTAGTGTAAAAATTCTTTATAATTTTTCTTTTTTGGACTTTGATCACAGTTTCGCCCTTAAGTCATGTGCCATGACCATTAAGATATTCATCGCAATTTACCCTTAGGGTCTTTTAACAACTTTTTGTGACGTTTAAGAACATGTATTATATTCAGGCTTTTACGCAAAAGCAATATCTGCTGCTGGTAGTATATTCTGCGAGATGGTATAAATTACAGCGGTGTCCGAATACCCTTCATAAATATGTAATAGCCCAGCATAAGTTGGGTTGGACACTCAAATATTATGTACGTTATATAAATTCGCTGGAAAGGGGAACGCTTATCAAGGTCAATTGAAAATTTGGATAGGTTTTGCAGGAAACGCTATTTTGTATATCTACTCCTTTTTATTAAATTCGTGATGACAGCGGTCAATGTAACATTACCAATGCCAATGGCTATAGTTACAGTGTTACTCGTAGTTCAACTTCATGAAGACTTCGACATATTTGTGACACGTGTGATCTTTCTAACTAAATACATTTATATCTTTAATTTAATGTATGTATTTGTAACATGTGTTTTTGTATTTGCAATAACATAACATTCTGTATCAATATTTTATATAATTCTTTTCTAGTTATCGTTTGAGGTTTTTCTTTCCATACCAACAATAAAACCATGTTCTAAGCTTGAGCTCAAAGGAGTAATTGAAGCGAGAAACTGGTAAGTGCGGTAATATTTGCCAATTATATCTCAATTGGGTATTAGTTCGATAGTTACAGTGGAATGAGAAGAAAATTTACTGCTAGTATTAGATATAATAATACTAACTTTAAGATAACGGCACTTTTGAAAGTTTTTATTTAAATTGCAGTGTTTGTAATTATGTTCTTCCGATTCAAATTTTGTGCACAAATAACCCACATCTACTTGTCACTATAATTTTGCTTACGTGACAGTAGAATGCTTTTGTATTAATAAGCTTTTCTGATGATGGAGACAGAAAGGTGGTAATAAGATTTGCGGCTTGATAATAGGAAAATCATTTTGTTTGGACTAGTAAGACCAGTCTTGATGAGAAATTTATAATGGCATGATATTTAGTCTGGTGATGCAAAGTGATAATTCAATATGCACACTGGTATGTTCATTTATTAATCAGTACTGTAAACGCCATATAAACTACCAAAACTACCAATAAAAGAGTCCCATTACGTATATCGAAACTATCAAATATCAGGATATGTGAAATGCCGGCTTACAACGTATTTCTATGGGAAGCAACACATAGGGTATTCACAAACGTAGACAGACTTCTGTACAGTGTTAGACGTTCTGGAAAGTAACTAGATATTTAATATCCTTAGACCTGCTGGTTCACTTCGTCTTTAAATGTAATAATTTGACGTTATATAAATCACGATCCAGGCGCAAACGACTGCGGACTGCGGAACAGGGCGACTTCAACTAACATTAATAATAATGCGAAAGCTTTTACCCGACGTCGTGACAAAGGGCGGGAATACTTTCCTTGCGAAATTTATGCGTTTCGCATCACATAGATTATCTTCGGAATCGTTTAAAAGCATGTGAGTATGTTCAGTATCATTTTCACGTGAATCCGGCGACCTTACAAATATTTATTTTTACTGCGAGCCTGTACCTACCAATGCAGAGTATATAGTTTATAGTACAGCCGAAATTTTGTCTTTAGTAACTTTACGAAGATAGTGAGAAATTGCTGGATTTAGAGGACGCAGAACCAGATGGAGTGAAGTTAACTCGGGGAGGCCTGTGGTCAGTAGTGGACTTCCAAACGCTTATGGATGGATGGATAGGGTAAAACAGATATTCATACTATTTTTAATGATTATCATTATGAAACAGTTTGTATCCCACTACTCAACATAAGCTTTTTCTAATAATTGCAGTAACACGAATATAGCAAAATTCACTGATCAGTTCTTCTATGTGAAACTTTAAGTGGTTTTTAGGTATTTCACTGACCATTCTCAGCGTGATCTTTTCCTTTTGTAACATTCAGAAGGGTTCTGAGATTAAACTCAGACATAATCTAAGCGCACCTACCTCTTACTGGTATTTTGTTAGTTGTTGTAACTTCCTTCATTCATTAGCAGGTTTGGTAAATTTGTACCTAATGGTCCATATGAATTCACTTCTATATTATACACATACATAAATATAATAATACTGTAGCTACATAAATATTATTTGGTAATTACCGACTATCAAAGCAAACGAAATTCTCCCATATTCTGGTTAAATTGAAGCAAATACACAAAATATATTACTCATTATTGGAAAGCCGTCGGTTACTATTTACTAGAGCCGTTATATAAGCCAAATAAAAACAAATCGGTACGCAAATTGCATTTTTCCTCTTAAACAAAACTCTGACACTGACTTAGATTGGATTTACTAGTAAATAAATGGACTATGCTGTTTGAGTAAGGTTAAGGATGTCACAACTGAGCACTGCATTATAAATCGCTACTTCTATAATACATGTTCAACTACGAGTATTACTTTAAGATATAGCAGTGTAAATGGAAAACGTCTTATTGATAGTCAGTCATGCGCGATTCAGTCGTCGGATCACAATAGCTAATACCGATTACATTATTTTGGAAGTAGATCAGGAATTGGCCACTCATGTGAAAGTCAACGAAGAATTGGAGAACGCAAGCGTTATGGAACGAGTAAGATGGCACATAAATCACAAATTTGTAAAGGCGTTTGTCATTATAATATGGATGTGAACAAAAACGGGGCCACTATGGCTGATATTTATATTTTATTATCTATGTCAGAAAATGGACAACAATTTGTGAAGGAATCAGCTGGACAATTTGTTGTGGAAGATTCCTAAAAATGAATGCAGGAAACCTTTCGAGACGATCATTATGGTGCATTGATACTCAGCAAATGGACTCGTAGATACGATTAGTCGAAATAAATTGCACCATAATAATGATACTCTACTTAATCTTATTTTTTATTTTAAACTAGTCTATGATTTAAGATATCTACACTATGTACCTAGAAGGACGAGAGCAAAATCATTTCAATCATCATCGAAATTCATTGAAGTTTTAACTTTTCCGGAAACACGTACCTACAGTGTTTACTTCTTTCGAAATTCTGTTATACTTCAAACGTTACCTTAATGCCTTACAGAACAAAGGTACTCCACTATACGAGTGGTTTTCATTCATCCACTAGACTGCACCGCTGCGGTGAGTGCCTATCCCAGTATTTCCTTAAATAAAATTCAACCCTGAAACTATTCTCATAAGGTGGATATCTAATAAGCGAAGTGCAAATGATCCGATCGAGCGAAGCATACTCGGACAGACGAAATTCAGTTCTCATACAATTTGAATAGTCAGTTATGGCAGCGAAATAATTAGTTGGTTCGTTACGGATATCTGTTTGAACATTACCTCATTTGACGAAGTCGGTAAATAGCTTAACCATCTGATGCAATGGGGAAATAAGTGATCGATGGATTTTTTTAGTATTTTATCACAAACATTATTTCAGTAATAATATTGTTACATACACTACACCCAATAGATATCAAACCTTGTTCTATAGCAGTAAATTGATTCGTAAAACGTGAAATTCCATCTTATTTTCTTACAGTTCGTCGAGTAAAAAATAGTTTACATTCAATAGAAGAAGGAACGACACCTTAAAGAAGAGACCCATGAAATTGTACAATTTAACCATTTTGAAGTCAGAAAAACTATTTCAAAATTTTTCGTGCTGACTCAAGAAAAACCTATTGAACGTTACCTAAATTTTTATTATCGTACATATCGTTCGGACCTACAAAGGCATTATTATCAGATGCTCGGGGCTACTTTTCGAAAATTACCCTTTTTGGACCAATTCAAATTTTACAACTAAAATTAAACGAAAATATTTGGTGGAGAGCTGTTAACTGTTGAGCGTTATAGCCGCTGGCCATTCGGTCATTATTGCATATTATAACCAGTACAACCGGCAATTACACCGGAAATAAATTCATATTTACCACGTACGCTATTATGTAAAATTATCATAGTATGTATTAATATAGTACAAGCAAATGACGAGCTTATTTCAAACGGAGAAGAGATAAAATTTACATACGATAGTGCTGAACGGAGGCGTTATCTTGTCGCTTGCTGTAACGAATGATGGCGGAAAAACAGCGAAATTGATTCGGCCGAATGTTTTAATGCCCCAATTAATGGATAAGATCGTTAATATTAATTCGTCCGATGCAATCCGCCCCGTAGCCGCTGTAATTCCATTCATAAATTACATGGAATTACCTGACACCCGCAATAATTAATTATTTTGAAATGAAAAAAGGGTATAATGTAGGTCAGACCTCAACAGAAACAAAGGATTTTGAGGCAACATTATATCCAGAGGTAATAACATAAAATCATAATTATTATATCAACTCGCAGGTAGCTGGAATATACAGTTTTTGTTTTCTTTTTCATGTTTATTTAAGTCTGTACGTGGCTGTGCTGTAGTGCTGACTTCGAAGTAATCGCAGAAGTGATCTAGCTATTAGGCGAACATTTTTTGTAGACGATGCTATTGTGACCATAAAGTAAATCAAGCCATTAACAGCCAGTGAAAATACAACACTCAGTCGAGAAGAATCAAATGACCCAACGGCACTTAGGACCTATATCTAAATATCATAAGTATCCTTTCACTCTTTGCCTAATTTCCTAGATCTGCTAACATTTTCTCGAGACACTAAACAAATTGTATTTTATTAATGGATACATCTGTATCGATTTTCTTTTAGTTGAGAATGGCCATTTATGAGTTATTTGTTTTTGATTCTTCCATTACAGCGAGATTTATTTCTTCAAGCATTATTTATAACGTTAAATATAGTGTCTATAATGTAGGTCGGTTGAAAGTGCAATGTCGTTGCTAGTTTGGCGAGCGACCAGCGCTTATTAAACTTCATCGTGTTACAGCAAATTAGTGAAGATAATCAAATATAACTATAACAGCTCTAATTTAAATTAAGCTGCATGTGCCACGGAGATATCATAACACTAAATCGATGTCAGAGTCCAAAAGGGGATTTTTGTATTAACTTTTATAGTGTGTATAAAACCCTTTAATAGTAAAGGTTAGAGATACTTTTTCATCAATAATTTAAAGAGCAGTGGCAGATTTTACTCGTATGTTGTAGATATTCTCATAGAGCTAAAAAAACATAGCTTGACAACTACATAATTATTATAGTTCAAATTCTCTTGGTTACAAAGGAACCGCACTTAATTCCAATAAAATGTTATCACTACAATCGTTTTTAAAAATCTGATTGTCTGAATCACAAGTATTTTCAGAAGTATCAGTATTACAACAATCTTCTGTAAGTCAGCCCAAAAAGCAAAATGTATCATTTTTATATTCAATGTTCATGCAGGTCGGATCGAACTGTCCGGAGGTCCTAATGGATGATACTGCAACGCTAGAGTATAATGCCATTTAACATTTTAAGAATTTATGAAACTTATGAAACGAATTCCATTAGCCGGCTCGCCTCTGGAGAATTATGATAGGTACTTTCCTCTTATTATCTATGTTTAAATTCTCAATTTATAGTTTATCCAATCCTGTTTGGTTAACCATAGCATTCTCATTATAATATATTTTTTATAAATTTCTACATAAATTTAAAAAAATCGTTCTTGAAGACCGTTAACATAAAACTTAATTCACTATTTAAACTTTTATCCCACCGGGAATCGAAATGGGAGAGTGGCATGATACTCCACTACACGCCACGGTCTTTGCTCTTTGAATACGGACTATTATGTGCAATAAAAATATTCATAGGCCATGAATAATGAATTGTTTTGGTATACCTAGTTTACCACACCATAATCAAAGTTAGCGATGCATGCAAAATGAAGCTCATCTTCAGTATACTGACCACTTCGATTACTTGAGCTTAAAACTTTTCGGTTACAATGCTCATAACATAATGAAGTTGTGATACAATTATATGGCGTTATGTGAATACTTATTTTGTGGGCTAATTTCAACATTGATGTAACTGGGTGCACGGGTAAATCCCCGTACACACCACACAAGTAAGTGAAGTCGAGTAGATGGACCATACACCCTAAAATTGATTTATTTTAATATCATTAATAGATCTTTGTAATAATGTAAGCCAAATAATTAAACCATACAATAATAACTGAAGATGAGTGTGATTACATTTTGTATTTAATTGATATCTCAATTTAATTTATGAAATTTAAAAAGTTTGTAATTATTGCTCACTGTTCTCTGGCCTCCGCCCAAATAAGCAGTTAAGTCTGCTGACTTGCTACTAATCCAGAAGCTGTTTGTTTCCCGCCATGTGCATATCACCACTTAAAGTTACTTCAGAACTTGATGTATTCAAATTAACGAGCTCAGTGCC
>DWQK01000446.1:0-20974 GCA_018231225.1 Noctuana stator
TTCTGTGTGTATAAGACGCCCATAAACATGTCTTATCAACTATTCAGAGATGCAATCGTGGAATATAATAATATGAAGAGGACATGGACTGACTTTGTCTGTATAAAATTTGTGATTTACCTACTATAGTAGTAGTTTGTCTGTGATCGGTTGAATATCAATATTTCACCTATTTCTACACAAAAGAGTGATGAGAGCTTTTTTCCACGGGCTTTTTTACTCTCAGTGGAAATAACTCTAAGCCGATGGCAAATAAAATAAAATTACAACTATATTGGGTATAGAACTGCGTAGCGCTAAAAATCTAATCTAATAATTTAATGTAAATAAATTCTGTAACTGATATTAAATAATAAGTGATAAATAAATTAAATAATATGTATAAATAATTTGATATGATTTTAGCGTTATTTTTAATTTGATTGTTGCTTTAGAATTTTATAGATAGCTCTGACTGTCACTATGCAATACAAAATTATTTTCCCTATGAAATCAGATTGTTGTTGCACATTTGAATGTGAAGCGTGCGTGCATGCATTATGCAAAAATTTATAGAGCAAATTCTATCACATCTGTGGCCTGACTATTTCTGTACCGTGGCCTTAACGGCATACAAAGTAAGTTTTATCTGAAGATCGGTATCAAAGTAAAGTACAGGTTGTTTAGGGTTCATTACAAGGCGGGTTGGCGGGTCGATCGTAAATCAACTTTGTTTATCAAACCGTCCATGGACGTGGAATCAATGTCGAGATTGGCATTTACAACGTTGTCGTTTATAAAGCGCGTAAATTGTGAACTATAGCTCCTATGATGATATAATTAATTCATAGCTACTCGTACGTACTAGATTTTATTTCAACATTCATTGAACATAGTTTGGGACCATGAATACTTTATTAATATGACGACCCGCGTGGTTTGTACATAATTATAACATATTTTATTATAATATAGTAGTAGTTCTACACAACATTTTCAAACAACACAAATAAATCTTCCAATCGATACGTTTTCCAAATGGATAATCTCAATTAATCTGAATCTTAAAATATTATTAATTTAATAAAAACTCATAAATTCCAATGAATACGAGCGTCTTCAAAATCCAAATTGATTCATTATACATATATTTCTCATCTTAAACTAAAACAAAGGTACGTCAAGTTATATCCGAAAGGTCACAATGGACATAAATAATATGCTTTATTTGTTTCCTACTAATATTAGTAGGTGAGGCAGTTCACCTATTTCAATTTTCCTATTAATATTAATTAATTATTAAAAATAAATATTAATTAATAAAATAATGATTAACAATTTGATTTATTTAAATTATATTACGTAAATACTATAAAGAATTAATTAACTTATCAATTATGCAAAATTATTATTTATATGATACACCTAGTAGAAATGTTACAAAAATAATAACTTTTCAAACGCTACACCACTTCATTTATACTAGATAACGAAGCCTTCATCAACCTATCTCAGTCCCACTGCTGGGCAGGGGTCGTCTTTCAAATATTTTCGAATCGAAGAGCTTAAAACTTTCTGATATTTAAGAATAACAATACCCAGTGTCATTCCGACTTACGTGTTGGAATATGTTAGACGATATTTCCAATGATGGCCGCCATAAACCGAATGACGCTGTGGCATATGAGTTCTAATTAGTTTTACGATCAATGACATCACATCATAGATAGATCGCGACACACACACACCGGTGCTATAACTGGCTATTTTTAATATCGTAAAGTTAAAATCTGTTTTAAGGCCACTTTAATTATATTCGTATTGGTTGTAATGAGATAATTTTGCATTGGACAGGACAGATTCTAGATTCTACTTGGGCAGATTCTATAATGGATAGATTCTACATTAGACAGATGACAAATTCTACTTGAGACAGATTCTCTAAAATTTTTTTTCAAAATCTGTCCATACTAGACTATGATGTCCAAACTAAAATGTCCAATGTCAACTAATCCGAAATGGGGAAGCGATCAATGAAGTTTCAGTGCTTAGGTATTTTGCTAGATGGTAGATTTTACAGTTGGTCGGCTCTGCTTACCAGGGATATAATTCGGGGTAATTTTATTTCTTGGTTATCAGGGTTACAGGGTGTCGCGGGACACTATAAATTAAAGGCGACTAACTAAGCAAATAATTTTTATGTAGGTATAAGAAGGATTATGTGCAAAAGTAATATTGTCGGTTTCAGAAAGAAATTTGGCTCATTTAAGTACAACGTATCATTGCATGTTAATGAATTTTATCAAATACATAGGTCGTGGCGTAATTACCGTGTATTTTTATGATTAAATTTATAAAAAATGACATATCTCGATATAAAATATATTTAAATATACATTATATTAACATTATAAACTCTCGATTTCTTTCGCGAGCTTGAAATCGATTTATATTATACCTACCTAATTTACTTAATAAATCTCTTACTCAATAATTTCTCGACAACGAAAATACTTATGTTAAGTAGAGTGTGACGAGTAGAAAGCAAAGTTGAAAAGCTCCTGCAAAAGACATAAACGAGCTGAATGATAAATTTTAACAACTGAAAGATGAATTTCTGTATTAAAATGGAATTCCCGCATTAATTGCGATGCCAGCCAACATACAGTTATAATAAACCTAGCCCAGAATGTTAAATTACAATGTGTTAGTACAATAAATATTATAGCCCGTACTAAAAGCTGTTTAAATTGCCCAGCCCTACCGGCCGACGACACTGACCAATAACATCCTCCAACCGCCGCAGACATTTAACACTACTGGGCGACACTGTCACAAACATTCATACGAAAACTGACTTTTAGTTTAGACCAATAAAGGAGATTAGAAACGCAAGCTTAAAGTTGTCAAGAGACAATTTTATTTAGTAACCAGTACAGCGATAATCAACTCTATTCTTGAACTGCTAAGGGCGAACATAACTGAATTATAGCGGTAGTAATAAACCACGATCTACAGCCCGCTGTGAGAATCGCACTATATGATTTATTCGAACAAACGCGTCTCGGTATTAATTCACTCGCAATTTGTCATTGGATGTGAGAAAGTGGTATATTGTTCCTCTTCAGCGGAAAATAATAATGATAATGCATATTATTTCACCCGTCCCGCCACCCAGAAAATCATTTATAATGAGACAAATACCCTAGTCCGTTTGACAAGCGCTTGCATTTAAATACATCTCGCGTTACATATAAAAAATTGCTGTTCTTAAAGATATATTGTGAGCTGATAAAATCAAAGATTTAATCAAAATTCGTTTTGTATGCTTTTATAAAACAAGTACCTAATGAAGTACTAAAGGTATTTCATTCGTAATCAATGAATGATTCGCTTTCGACCACCAAAGAACCCTATAGAAAGCCTAACAGATGAAGAATATCAAGTGAATCTTATAGGGATGGTTATACAATTAGTGATGGTGAATCTAGAACACTATAATACACTTTACACTAGTCTGGACTACCCCAGATAATGATCTGTATATTATTTTGTTTACTACCTACCAACCCTAGGTGGATTCGATAACGAAGAGATCCTTAACGCTTTCCATGAACTTTTCTGAAAATTAGGATTTAAACAAGGAATGGAAACAAGGTCACCAAAGTTTTTCATTCTATAAATTTATACCAGTTTTCTTTTTCTACATTAAGATTGTTAAAAACTGCAAGGAACCCAAAAACTACTTTACGCTTCTAAAGCCATGTCCTCATCCTTTCAACTGGCGACTTTCACCAGCTCCTCGACGAACACTTGTCTTTTCCAATTAATTTCTTATACACGCTCGTTAATGACGGGACCTCATTAGAGCGTTTCAAATTTGCAATAGAAATCTAGGCAGTTTTAATTTGGAGTGGTCATCAAGTATAGCCCGAGGGCGTTGTTAATATGTAGACGATTTTTTGCAACGTTTAGAAGCGCAAGGCAAAACATTGTTACATGGTTCTGTTGGCCTGTGAATGTGCAGTGGTACTGTTAGGATAACAATCTATTTTTTTATTATATAATTAATGGATAAAGGCCACCTATTAATATAACAATACATGACTGTGTACTTCTATCGACGTGGTGTGCGATTTCCGAAATTATTTAAATTGGAAGAAATTTTTCTTCTACAAATCCAAACATGGCTAGAAAATTCCTTAAATTAGGTACAGAGTTCTAGTTCTTACTTTCATATTATGCATGCTTAGTCAGAGCACCTGGCAAACATTTTTTTTTATGGTTTCTGTACACGAATAATAAGACTGAAAAAGATCTGCTTATTTCTAAATAAACTTCCATCCGACCAAGGACAACAGGAATTGGAGAGCTGATAGGTGATGCGATTTTTGTGTGTACAATACAAATACAAAACATACAAATTTTAATATTATTTTGTCATCAGAAACACAGATAACTTCTAAGTTTATTAACACGATAATCAAAATTCCGTAAATTCTAAAGGAAATAATAAAGGAAGAAATTAAGACTCCTTTCAATAGAGTCGATCAGAAAACTCAACATTGGTCTTTCATTTTAACTGGGAAAGCGGCGTCGTCCTACAGGCTTGCAATAAGAACGTACAATGTTGTGCACGGTACCCTGAGGCCTGAAGTGATCATTAAAAATCCACAAGAGTCTCGCTCGGAGATGAGAAAGTGAGTGCGCAGTGGGCACGAGTGGCTGATTCGACACATTGCACTGTTTCAAGACGAAGCACGCAACAAGAGCGGTTCCCAGACGCCGTGACTGGTCGCTCGGGGTACTGTGACCAAATTAAAACACATCAAAAAAATTATGCATCATAAGGTATAATATAAACTGCATGAACGTTAAGTAATGCGGTACTAAGGTAAGCGGAAAAAATCTCTCGGCACTCCTTTAAAATCAAATGTATGAATTACAAATTATGCAGTATGTACCTAAGAATTATTCTGTTGTTATACAAGGTGTTACGGTAATTATTAATCAATAACTGATAATCAAATGACTCGTTGCATCGGTGCGCTGTGTTTCACTCACACTGTGTGTGTGAGGTCTACAAAGGATATCAGTTATAATATGTATTTATAATTATTTACTAATAATATTTATAATTATTTAATATTTACTAATTCTTGCAAGAGCAAGAATCCCAAACTTATCTCCCTACTTGGTCACCCCACAAACACTCAACTTACTATCGTTATTTTTATATGTAGTAGTCTAGAGTTGTGGGATAATTCATACGTCATACAAAACTAAAACCCCACATAATGATTGTTTCTTATTGCTTTAAGGCGAGAGCAGCACAAATCTTGTATTGGATAGATTAGCGCTGTAATAATTATTTTTAGTAAATTCGTCGGCTTTTTTGTCCCGGCTTTCCTTAGCCTAGAGAGCACCTAAAGCCGATGTACGGTATTATTTAACGTTCATCCAGTGTATACAAATACCCCTAGGATGACTAAAAGATTTGAGTTTGAGTTAAACCAACCTTGGTAAGCAGCTCACAAGAATCACTATACAACAGATAAAACAGAAGAACATTACTGTAAACACTTATCAAAGCCATTCGTCGCATATCTACGGAATTATTGTAATCACGTTCTGAGGATGGAGATAGAGCAAAGCGGCCGGGAGCCGCCATTACGCGCGTTATCAATGTAAATGTACCACTCTTACTTCAAATGAAGATTACTCTCGCTTTAAATGAAGATCGCTCCCGCTTTAAATGAAGATAAACAGTGTTTCTATTGCTATTTACATAATGGCTGCCAATTAAGCGGTAGCAGCTTGGGTGCCATTTTCATTTGTTAGCGTCGCGTTCACTCGTTAAATGCGATCGACTGTAGTGTATACCTATTATTTGTTAATTATTATTATTAAAGTGCTTCACATGGATAAGGTCATTGCCATCCTTGATAAACCTAATCGCAACCATGCCATCTCCATCAATAGATATGTAAAAAGTTTTTTTTATATTATTAACAACATCAATTTATTAAGTAATTAAATTTACTGTGATAGCTTAGCGACGAAAAGTATAATTTGGTTTATTACTTCATTATGTCGCTAGTTATTGTTTTTTTAAATTTAATATCTTGTTACAGGCGTAGAAAATATACAGTTAACTGTCTTAATAATTACCTATACAATTATATTGAAATTTACCGAAAGTTTGATGGTCCGTGATTGCGCTATTGCTATCAGTTTTATCGAAATTTGATGGGTTTTTGAAAAGGTGACAGGTCTTAATACATCACAATTTGTAAGGTACCTACCTATAATTAAAGATGTCAATGATTGTTTCTCTCTCGTATATAAGGAATGTAAGGATGTTGTTGTACCTCAATCGAATAACGATTAACTAGCGATGATTTTTGCAAAGAGTTCTTTTAGTCAAACGGTCGCAATGCTTGTGCTACCAGGCTAAAGCTATACTGCATAAATTGTTAATAACTTGTTATGTATACACTTGATTTTAAACAGTGCCGAGGGTTTATTTCCGACGCCTTTTTGATTGATTGGACAATTCCTTACCAGTTACATAATAAAACATGTTAAATTAAAACTTATGTCAAGCAACATTATAAATGCATTCAACCTAATTTCAGCCTTCACACTTTCTCCAGCTGTAAAACATAGTCTTGTATCCTATGTTTTATAATATTGATAAGAAGCTATGTGCAATGCGATTTAAACCTGACTTGAAATAGTTAGGTACATATCTATACTAATGTATAAAGCTGAAGAGTTTGTTTGTTTGAACGCGCTAATCTCTGAAACTATAAGTCGGATTTTTAAAATTCTTTTTGTGTCTGATAGCTACATAAATGAGGAAGATTATAGGCTATCAAGTTACATCACAATTCTTAAAGCGGTTGAAACCGCGTGACTCAGCTAGTAAAGAATATCATCGTTTACCGGTTACCGCATTTCGGTGGGACATCTATCAAATAAAGTTATCAACCTTTGCCATGTGAACGGCAAACATTCGGTGTTAAATACCTTTTTAAATAAATTGAGCAATAAAACTCGATTGAACTCTTGAAACAAAGAGGCACAGCTTATTTGAGGTTGTAGTTATGGAATGCGGAACAAGAATCTCTCCGGAACTAAGTGTTAATAAATAAGTGTATTTAAGTGAACTATACATAATATAATAATATAATATATATATAAGCAAACGAGCATGCAGGCCACCTGATGTTAAGTAATCCCTGCAACCCATGGACATCCACGTCTAACCTCAAAAGAGAGAAGTTCTCTGAGATTATACGTAGAGGCCCTTATGAATAGCTACGCATTCGTTTACGACCTCAAATAAAACTTCTCCTATTTGTCGTCTCAAGTCAGGTTCAGGTTCGTCTCTAGGTGACGACCTATGACCTCAAATGAAACTTCTCCTATTTGAGGTTTAATGTTAGTGGCCGTGGGTTTTTTGGTAAAAAATTACATTAAGGGTACAACGATCATTACCTACCGTTCAGATAAGTCAAAGGAAAGCGATAAATGGTTTACGATGACTGCGGGTACCGTAAGCTTTTCGCGGCTCGCCATAGCCGAGGGTGTGGCTGCCACATGTTGATGAAAGGAGTATAACAGCTTATTAACGCTATTAGCATAATATAGAGATACTCGTCAACATTCCACTAACGTTACTAATTCTTGTCGGTGTATTGTATCGTTTTATATTAGGTACACTAGTCTATGTCAATGACTTTTTCCGTGTCAACTTCAAAATCGAGTCCACAGAAAAATAAAATGGGAAAATCCTGGAAAAACAAAAAAATGGGAGAAAAAAGTAGCCTACGTTCATCGCAAGACCCTCGTATCTGTAGTATATGAAATTTCATCACAATCAGTTCAGCGGTTTGGCTGTGATGACGTCACAGACAGACAGACAGACAGACAAAAATTTAACAGATTGCATTTTTGGCATCAGTATCGATCCCTAATCTGATAGTTATTTTGGAAATATATTTCATGTACAGAATTGACTTCTCTACAGATTTATTATAAGTGTAGATTATGAATACCTGAATGATACATACTTTAGACAAGTGCCTACCCAATATCCTACAGAAATATTTTACTGCACAGCTCGCTGTCTTGCACCGTATTCCCATTTAAGTTAAAAGTGCAACATAACCGCACGTAACGAATGTATTTAAACAGCTCGCACCAACAAACAGTGTGGCTAGTTTTCACATAATATTAGCCGCAACAACTTCCTTAACACTTTAATACTAGAACGTAATTATGCGTGGAGTTATACGACTCTTGCAAACACGCCGCCATTACTCCGGGCTTCAGTAACATTTCTAAGAAGGCTTTAGGTGGTCGCAAACACGAGCATTGTTTGAACGGCAATTTAGTCCGAGCGCGCTCTTTCGTATACAATTTTAATAAGGCATCTGCATTTACTAATATCGGTCTTACGCCCTTCGAAAAATGCCCAGCTGAAATGATGCGATAAGCCAGCAGATTTGAAAAGCGCTCTTAAACTTAATTGCAAATCCTGCGCCTCCACATCTCTTGTGTATTCGCCAAATGTGTTAATTTGAAAACATTTGGAGTGTAGGTATTGTGCACTTATATGGCGTGCAAATTCTTTAGCGGTCGAATGTACAGAGTCAGCGCTTTTAATTTGGTCAAAATCAAACACTTGAGTCACCATCTCAAACAAGGCTGTCTGAGAAATGATCCAGTCTTATCTCGGGACGAAGTATGTGTTTATGCACCTCTTGTCATCAATAACCGTGTGGCCAAAGTCATAACTTGAAGCGGAAACAATTAAAATTTATGGACCATCAAAATAGCATTGTTATCTAAACGGATACAAAATTATAAGTGAAAAATACTAGTTCTTTTGTTACGATTTAAAATTAATATTTTTTTCTAACTAGCTGTACTTACCTATATAAAATTATTATGATATCAGTGTGAATGCTTACAATAGAACGCTGAAATTAAGATAACGAAACTACGCGTGCAAAAACCAAAGATAAGGAGTCGTTTTAATTGTTTAACTTAAAAAGAACGCTATTAAAATAAGATATTAAATAGGTACTTAATAACGTCTAACATAACCCTGGTAAAGTGATACCCATGAATGAGGGAATAAATAATTTATTTGACTGAACATGCGTACAATTTAATGGACTTAAGTAAGGTAATGGACTTTAGTAGTAAAGATCTAGTATATTCTACCAAGGGCATGGTATTAAATATTTCCACATCTAATATAATGCAATTCATTTATCAATCAAATTAAATATTTTAAAGCTTAAAGAACCCGAAGCGACCTGTGAGCCATTTCTGGTGATCTATTGGTCACGTTTAGCCCCTAAAAAGCTTTTAGGTTGTTCTTACGTAGCGAGTAGGCTCTGTAGTGTTTCTTTTAAAGTAAAGTTATTACACTACAAGATAGTTACACGTCTCTTTGTCAATATTTACTTTAGTATAATGGCAAATGTCGGCTGGTGTCCGCAGGGTCTACCGTTGTTCTCCCGCATAAGAGCTGAAAGTAGGGACTGCCTGAAAACCAGCGCTGCTCGGGACTCCTACCCCGCATTACCTCAAACTAGGTCATTCCCTCATCGTCTATCAGAGGCACTCAGTTGCCTCAGATATTTAAATGGCATAGAGAGCTGATTTCCATTATATTTTATAAGTTTACGAATACTTTAGTTGAAAAATGATAAAGGTGTGTTATTTAGTCGTAATAAACTCATCTTATTACTATTAATATTAATAAATAAATTAAACCTTATCGACTGCAACAACGCCTAAAGATTCCTGATCTCTGAATAATGCATCAACGCTGCTTTTGCTTTTACATTTTTGATAGGCGCACGAAATTTTCTCAATGAGATGTGATGTGATATGCAACTTTGGTAGATACTTAATATAAATACAGGTAATTATTATTATATATTTATAAGTATTCTAAATAATCCGAAGATATTAAAGTAAAAAGGCTATGATTTGTATTGTTTATATGAAATTATCTGAGATTTATGCGTATCTCGCTCCGCCCTTACGCCGACCACGCGCCTACATCGAAACGGTTTTAACTCTGCCCACGCGCACTCCACACAAATTAGTAACAGGCGTCCTATATCTGTTTTATAACAATTAAT
Source organism: Noctuana stator (assembly GCA_018231225.1). Classification (NCBI taxonomy): domain Eukaryota; kingdom Metazoa; phylum Arthropoda; class Insecta; order Lepidoptera; family Hesperiidae; genus Noctuana; species Noctuana stator. The sequence continues at coordinate 10,149 of DWQK01000446.1, forward strand.
TAATACCTATCTAATTTATAATTATAACTAGGCGTTGATAGATTATCTACTAACATAAAGATTTATAAGTTACAAGGATTCACTATTGATTATTTATAATTACTGATACACAACTAGATGTAGGTATCAGTAGGCATATAGTAGGTAGGTAGTAAGTGTAGGTCTGTAGGATGTAGTGGATACTCGTAAATAGATGGCGTTCCACATCACTGAAACAATTTTAATCGTTCGAATTTCGGTCTAAAATACATTTCACATTTCCGGGTTTCCTTTATAATATCACTGAGTTCTCGGTTCTTAAGAAATAAAACACTGTCAATAATTGCTAATTTTTACCTTTCTTTTTTGTTTAATTTACAATTCACATTCAATTTTGAATATCAAACACAAATCTCTTTATACATTGTCTTAAGTTTACATATTCGTAACCCTAAGTTACCACCACAGCTCACCTGACACACAACTTCCACATGTTTACGGCTTCAAAACAGTTCATCAAATACTACACAAGCTAAGCACGCTTCAGAATCCATTGTTCACTATCCTATTGAAGCCATTGTGGGTCTGTCTACCAGGTGCGGTCCAAGCCTCATTTAGGCTTGGTCTCCTGGTCGGTGACGTAGCGGATGTAGATGATATCCTCAGGTTTGGTGTCTTCTGCTTGAGTCTCGTCAAGTTGCGAGCATGCAATGGCCAACGCTGAACCATCGTGCGAGAAACTAAGAGACGATACTGCCGTATTGTACCTGAAAAGTTACAAGGAATTGTTACTGTTAATATGCTGGCTGCCTCTTTTAACACGAAAATGGGCCGACTAGTTAGAAGAAGAAGCTATTGCAAAGTAATTTTAACATTTTTAACCTTGTTTAGTAAGGCTTAATATTTCTATCTTATACTTGCATTAATTTAGTTGTTCTAAACACAAATAACTTTGCTATTTCCCAATACTCTCCTCTTAAGCTTCAAAATCAGAAGCGCACATGATTCCGCTAGTAGTGTGGATTGCATATGATTACAAGCAACCACAGGCATGGTTATGGAGTATGCTCCAGGCCTTTCTTGGTTGTAAGGAGAGACCCTTACCCAGCAGTAGGGCATAAAAAGGGTTGAAGGCAAACATCAAAGTATTCTAAAAATAAAATCTGCACCTACCTGTGGAATTGACAGAGGCGTTTTTTGTTGAAGCCGTCCCAAATGTTTACATAGCCATCGGAGCCACCCGTTGCAAACGTGTTGTACACAGAATGGAAACTAATGGCATTCACTGGGTATATCTTCTCAAGACCTGGAACATGTTTTGTTATATAATGAGTTAGTAGTGGTAGTTAGTAGCTAGAATTAACTTAAGTAGAGTTTACTCAATATAATAAGTAGTTATATTCTCAAGTCGAAAATGTAATAACCATTTTAGTCCATTTAGAGTTAACATTATTTGTATACATTTTTGTCTAGTTTAAGTCCGAAATTAAACACATTGCCAACATAAAATATTGATATTATAAACAGCTTAGTTTAGGTACTTTTTGTGGTAGGTCTTTTTTTTATTCTAGCAAGAAATCTTTTTAAATTTCGAATGTTGTTTTTAAATCATTATTAAAAGTTCAATCTCACACCTCCATCCTTAGTTCTATGGCACTTAAATGCATATTTCTTCTTCTGGACTTCTGGGTTGCTGTCTAAGTACTCAACTGCTACTCTGCCTTCAATAGAACTGAGCACGTAGCCCTGTTTGTTGGGAAATACTCTGATACATCTAGTCTGGTACTTGAGAGAAGATTCTCGCCTCTGATTCACATGTCCCATATTACGGACGTCCCATACAAAGATCTTGCGACCTGAGGTGCCAACCACAAACTTTTCACCAACTATGCTCATTGTGTATACCTGAAAACAGTGAAAAATTCATTAGCAATACAAAGTTAAATATCTAAATATCAATTTGTTAAGTAAAAAACAACTTATGTTAATTAATAATAATGATTCAATACCCTTTCATTCCCTTGGTTGTAAGTGCCAACGCAGTTAGGCACTCTACTATCCCACATCTTTACAGTCCCGTCCCAACTCCCAGTGAGTACCGCATTCACTTCATTGGCAAACTCCACACAGCGGATACCACCCTTGTGCTCTCCCAGTATTGTCTCTGATGATGCATTTAGATCATACATCTTTAAGGTCTGGTCTAGGCCTCCGCTGTATGAATGTACAGCATCCTGAAAAAAAGATAATTGGTTTACAGTTCCTTAATACAGTAAACAAAGTTGATAAGGTATATTTATGTTTATAGTTAAAGTTATTCGAACTAAACAATTAAAATATTAATCAATAAACACTTTTACAACAAGTTCTATTTACCAAAATAGCTGAAAATTACTGAAATGTTCTGAAATGTAAAAAATATTTTAGAGAATAAAAAGTTCTGAATGTCTTTGGTACTGGTATGTGATGAATAAAATATAACAGATAATATCTTACAAGATTTGAACTTAAGAACCAACATCCTAACATGGTAACATAAATAAAAGCTTGTAAAAATAAATGGATGGTGAAACTTATAAAACAAATCTATTTTCACCACCTAATTAATACTGGGTTATATTAGTATTAAGTACTTACTCTGAAACAGACATCAAGTACAGGCAACTCATGGTTGTATTTGTGTCTTTCAATGTTCGCTGAAACATCGTATAGTCTAACTGAACTATCCCATGAGGATACGAGCAAGAATTGGTTAGATTTAGGGGCAAATTTCACACTTGAGATCGCGTCCTCTGGAAGAGTTTTTAATTTAAATTCTGTGCGGGATTCTGCCACCCGCGTTACAGTCATTGTGGAAGCAATTTTGTTGAACACACAGGAAACAACTAAAAATTAAATCGCGTATAAATTAGATTGTCTCAGAATTAAAAGTAAAACGGTAAATTCTGTAAACAACGACGTTCATCAATCAAAGCAAAAAGACAGATCTAATCTAAGTAGTCTGTGCAAGACAGACAGATACAACAGATTATTGATAGACGTTTCGTTTTACGCACAGACTACATAGAATGTACTTTTGCGTTGCGGCCATGCCTTGGATATTATGATGTTTTCGACCTAACATATTTTATAAGTAGTCTGTGTGTGAGCATTGACCTCTATAACACTCTATTCTATAGTCAATAATTTAAGCGAATTGAACGATATACGTATTCTATTCCTTTCCCTCTGTGATTGAACGCAACCTCTTCTTAGTCTGTGAACGCAACTTTTTAAATGACATGTTTGTGATGAGGTGTGAATAGAGAAATCCCTGTTTCGCTAAAATGGATTCATGTTTATCGATAGTGGTATAAACGTTTGTGATGTTTCATTTGTTCTAATATACTTCAATGCGCAAATAAATTGCGAATACAATACAACTGTGCCTTCAATGAAATTAACATAAATGACAAAACCACCGCGCACCTAAGTCGACTCGACTCCGGTTGAAACGAATGGAGTGATTCCTGAACTAATGATGCAAACCAACTTAAAAACTAAAGAGATGTTTATAGTCAGAGCTTTGGAAAAGATATTAGCGGATAAGGACATAAAAAGGTCCTATCACAGTCAGTTGAAGAAATCGTGCGAAGTCGCGCTCGGTAAGACTTTTCGACGAGATAACGTAATTATTGTAACAGTATTCATAGGTACAGGTTTCTTAATTAAGTTAATAAGTTACGAAATTAGTGCGGTGTCTTTCGAGTGGCGATTGCTGGCATGACCTTGGAAACGGGTAGTGGGGCATTGCCGTATTATCACGAGTTTTGCATTCGATTGTGATTCTTGTAGAACGTTAATAATGAGTCTAAAGAACGCATGAAACACTCGGTATCTATCTGTAATATGATAGTCTAAAAGGTATTTCGAGTGTTGTTCGAGATTGACCAGTGTGAAATGTATAAGAAATGCAAGGACATATTGATGTGTTGAAACAATATTGACTCATGAATTTTGAAAGATTTTCCTGCTTATTTTATTTTATTTTGTGGATTGACATGTCATGTGGAGTAGTGGTTATCCTCCATTTGAATTGTCCTGGGTTTAATTCCCAGGAGTCTGAAGATTAAATGAATTTCTGTTCCTAGTCTGGGTGTTTGTGTGTGTTGTGTCCACAGTCCCCATGACAGGGAATCCTAGTGTAGTATAGTGTGTATCCTATAATCCATATAAGTGTGGACTAATTATTATTAATTTTATTATAATGCTATTACTTTTTTTAGTAGTAATTTTATTAAAAAAATGGAAACTTACATATATAATGTAGTTTTAAAATATTTAATAATGAAAGGAACAGTAATGCAAAATATATAAAATATAGAAGAACAATTGGAACATTTAAAACAAGTTATCCAAGAAAGTTAGGCTCAAATAAGTTCAAAAATAGATTAGACAATTATAATTTAAAGCAAATCTGAAAACTGCATTAAAATCTGTTGAGTAGTTTAAAAGATCTAAGTGAACAGATAGTGTAGGGTACTTTCTTTTATACTATGTCAAGATTTTATATTTAAAAATCATGTTGTTCACATTTTCCATTTCAGAGGAAATAAAAGCAGAGTTGAAAAATGGAGGTCAAGTGGAGACGCAAGAGAGTCCAACATCAGGTACCCTGCCTCTCCCCAAAAATGACTCATCAAATATTATCACTGCTGAGAAGTACTTCCTGCCATTTGAACTGGCATGCCAGAGCAAAGCCTCCAGGATAGTTGTGACTGCCCTGGACTGCCTGCAGAAGTTAATAGCTTATGGTCACTTGACTGGTAACATTCCTGATTCCACCACACCAAGAAAACTTCTCATAGACAGAATTGTGGAGACCATATGTAGCTGCTTCAATGGACCACAGACAGATGAAGGAGTACAGCTGCAAATAATTAAGGCCCTTCTGACTGTAATCACTAGCCAGCATGTGGAAGTCCATGAAGGAACTGTTCTTCTGGCTGTCAGAACATGTTACAATATTTATTTAGCCAGTAAAAATCTTATTAACCAGACCACAGCAAGAGCAACACTAACACAAATGCTCAATGTCATATTTACCAAAATGGAGAATCAGGCTTTGGAGTCTGAAGCAAATGGTAACCCACCATCTGAAGGGCATCATAAAATGCCCAATGGTAACATAAATGTAGAGGAACAGCAAGAAACCACCATAGTCAGTCAGGAGCATAAAGATGAAGAACATAAACAGTTATCCCATGAAAAACAGGTTGATGATATATTGGAAGCTAAAATCATTGCCAAACAGATTGTTGATTCAGTGATAGACAATGCTATAAGCATTGCATCAAAGAAAAATACTGATGACTTAAGCCAAAGTGGGCCTGAAAATAATGAGAATCCTTCAGACTCTGGAAGTGTGTCTCAAGAAAGTAATGGACAAGCAAATACAGAAGCATCAATCACAAGGATTCCATCTCAAGAGAGTGTTGATGTGGCATCAGAGAACGATAATTCTGTTACGGCTAAATTCACACATGTTCTTCACAAAGATGCTTTCTTAGTATTCAGAGCGTTATGCAAATTATCAATGAAGCCCTTACCTGAAGGCACACCTGACCCTAAGTCCCATGAATTGAGATCTAAAATTCTATCCCTCCATTTACTCCTGTCTATCCTTCAAAATGCTGGACCTGTCTTCAGAAATAATGAGATGTTCATAACTGCTATCAAACAATATCTTTGTGTTGCACTGTCTAAAAATGGAGTCAGTTCAGTACCCGAAGTGTTCGAGCTTTCTTTAGCCATATTTTTAGCGCTCCTCCAAAATTTCAAAGTTCATTTGAAGAAGCAGATAGAGGTGTTCTTCAAAGAAATATTTATGAATATTTTGGAGACATCAAGTTCTTCATTTGAGCACAAATGGATGGTTATACAGGCTTTGACCAGAATATGTGGGGATGCACAGAGTGTTGTAGATATATATGTAAATTATGACTGTGACTTATCTGCAGCAAATCTATTCCAAAGACTTGTGAATGATGTTTCAAAGATTGCCCAAGGAAGGCAAGCGCTAGAACTTGGAGCAACACCTAACCAAGAAAAGTCAATGAGGATAAGAGGACTTGAATGTCTTGTTTCAATTTTAAAGTGTATGGTGGAGTGGAGCAAGGAACTTTATATAAATCCCAACATGCAGACAACTCTTGGAGAAAGACCTGTTAAAGAAGACACAGATCATCAAAGCATTAAGTCTCATGGTGGCTCAAGCTTGAGCCTAGTATCAACTGGATCAAGCAATATTGGCAACAGGGAAACACTCGATTCACCTGAACAATTTGAAGTGTTAAAACAACAAAAGGAAGTATGGGAGACAGGTATTGACCTTTTTAATAGAAAGCCTAAGAAAGGAGTTGCCTTTCTTCAAGAACAAGGACTATTGGGTACTTCCACGAAAGAAATTGCTGAATGGCTATTAACAGATGAAAGGCTTGATAAAATTTTTATAGGCGAATATTTAGGCGAAAACGACGATCATTCCAAAGAAGTTATGTATGCGTATGTGGATTCTATGAAGTTTTCTAACATGGACATAGTTGCTGCACTTCGACATTTCTTAGAGGGATTTAGGCTGCCTGGAGAAGCACAGAAAATAGACAGACTAATGGAGAAGTTTGCGTCTCGGTATTGTGAATGCAATCCAAACAACACTCTATTTATGAGTGCCGACACTGTTTACGTTCTAGCGTTTTCCATAATAATGCTGACAACAGATTTACACTCACCACAAGTTAAGAACAAAATGACAAAAGAACAATATATCAAACTGAATACCGGCATAAGTGACAATAATGATTTGCCACGTGAATATCTCTCGCAGATATATGACGAAATAGCTGGTCATGAAATTAAAATGAAAAGCACATCAAAGCCAGGAAAACACATGATAGCTAATGAAAAGAAACGCAAGTTAATATGGAATATGGAAATGGATTTAATATCAACAGCAGCTAAGAATTTAATGGAATCAGTGTCCCATGTACAAACTCCGTTTACAACAGCAAAACATGTCGAACATGTCAGACCAATGTTCAAAATGGCATGGACACCATTTCTGGCGGCTTTTTCTGTAGGTCTTCAAGACTGTGACGATCCAGAAATTGCATCCTTATGCTTAGATGGAATTAGATGTGCCATCCGCATTGCTTGCATATTCCACATGTCTCTGGAAAGGGATGCTTATGTACAAGCACTGGCACGATTTACACTTTTGACAGCAAATTCACCAATCACAGAAATGAAAGCTAAGAACATTGACACAATAAAAACTCTAATTACAGTTGCACACACAGATGGAAACTATCTAGGATCCAGCTGGTTAGATGTTGTAAAATGTATATCCCAGCTTGAATTAGCACAGCTAATAGGAACTGGAGTTCGACCTCAATTTTTATCAGGGTCTGGTATAAAACCACAACCTGATTCCTTAAAATTCAGTCTTATGTCTCTCGATCCAAGTGTCAAGGAACATATTGGAGAAACTAGCTCACAAAGTGTCGTAGTCGCAGTCGATAGAATATTCACTGGTTCAACAAGGCTAGATGGTGATGCAATTGTTGATTTTGTTAAGGCACTGTGTCAAGTTTCCCTTGATGAACTAAGCCATCCAACAAATCCCCGAATGTTTTCTCTACAAAAGATTGTCGAAATATCCTATTACAATATGGGTCGTATTAGGCTTCAATGGTCACGTATATGGCAAGTGCTAGGAGATCATTTCAATAAAGTGGGCTGCAGTAGTAATGAAGACATAGCATTTTTTGCAGTTGATTCTTTGAGACAATTATCAATGAAGTTTATAGAGAAGGGAGAATTTGTCAATTTCAAATTCCAGAAAGACTTTTTAAGACCTTTCGAGCATATTATGAAGAAAAACAGTTCCCCCACGATAAGAGACATGGTTGTCAGATGCATCGCCCAGATGGTGAATTCACAAGCCCCGAACATAAAATCTGGTTGGAAAAATATATTCTCGGTCTTTCACTTGGCGGCAGCAGATCAAGATGAAGCTATTGTTGATTTAGCATTCCAAACAACCGGTAAAATCATATCAGAGTTATATGAAAAGCAGTTCCATGCTATGATTGACTCTTTCCAGGATGCTGTGAAATGCTTATCGGAATTCGCATGTAACGCGAAATTCCCTGATACATCCATGGAAGCAATAAGATTAGTGAGATCTTGCGCAACGGCGGTTGGCTCGTCGCCACAATTTTTTGCTGAGCACGCAGGACTCGAGGGAGAACCGGGAGCGCCGGAAGTTGATAGAGTTTGGTTAAGGGGTTGGTTCCCTCTTCTCTTTTCACTTTCATGTGTCGTAAGTCGTTGTAAGTTAGACGTCCGAACTCGAGGACTAACTGTCCTATTTGAGATTATAAAAACTCATGGTGATTCATTCCGTCCCCACTGGTGGAGAGATCTATTCAATATACTATTTAGAATCTTTGACAACATGAAGCTACCTGAACATCAGTTAGAGAAAAACGAATGGATGACTACGACTTGCAATCACGCTTTGTACGCAATCGTCGACGTCTTCACGCAATACTTTGATATTCTTGGTTCCCTTCTGCTTGAACAACTATACGCACAACTGCATTGGTGCGTGCAACAAGACAATGAGCAACTGGCTCGATCTGGCACAAATTGCTTAGAAAATCTAGTCATCTCAAACGGAACTAAGTTCAATGAGGACACCTGGAGTAAGACATGCCAGATTATGTTGGACATTTTTAATAGCACGCTCCCAACCACGCTTCTCACCTGGAAGCCGGACGACGCTGAAGAAGGTGAAGCACCTCAAGTACGTCACGGAATACTTAAAAAACCTCAGGGGGGAGATGATTCGAAGTCGTCCAACCGTGTTTTCAACAGTCTGCTTATTAAATGCGTAGTTCAGTTGGAACTAATTCAAACGATCGATAACATCGTTTTTTATCCAGCTACATCCAGGAAGGAAGATGCTGAAACACTGGCTCTAGCAGCCGCTGAACTAACCGGAGGCACGCCTGGGACTGAACAGGAATGTCAACGTGAAGAGCAAGGCATGTACCGACTGTTAAGTTCACCACATTTGCTGCGACTCGTGGAATGTCTCATGTGCAGTCATCGATTCGCCAAAACATTCAATACTAATAACGCCCAGCGAAATGTGCTATGGAAGGCAAACTTTAAGGGCTCCGTTAAACCGAACATGTTGAAGCAAGAGACCCAGTCCCTCGCCTGTGTTCTTAGGATATTGTTCAAGATGTACAGCGACGAGGCCCGGCGGAGTCATTGGCCAGCAGTGCAAAAGAGCTTAATAACCATCTGTTGCGAAGCTCTGGAATATTTCGCCGGCCTCACGAACGAGGCACACAGAGACGCGTGGACTTCTATCTTGCTTCTGATTCTCACCAGAATACTAAAGATGCCCGACGAAAGAGTGAGTATTAATTTTTCATTATAAATTACCTAGCGGTTTCAATTCGATACTAGCAATACGTAATGACGTGATTATAATACGGAAATAAGCTTCACATAACTTCCTGGCGCATATCGCAGAGTCGTGTATGTATTATACTCTATTTAGAAATTGTCCTGCGCATTTGGTATCTACGATGGAGAGCTGCATTTGCTTATAAACTTATAAGCGTGCGTATCAAATTATTATGTTAGTCGTGTCATAACTCTGATGTCATGCAGTGCGCATTCGCATTTTAAGATTTTACAGCATAAACGGAGCATAACATGATTGTTTGCTTTACGTTGTACTAATCTACTTGCTGTACTTCAATGAATAAATAGTCTTAAATTATCAGTACGTGTGTACTAGCTTTTAATGAACGCGTTTTAAATCCTTATCATAGATAGGTATGTTAGTGGATAGCATTTTTCTTTATCTCAAAAGCAATTAGCTGAAAATATTATATGCCGAAAAAAATGTTTTATATTTTACTTCAATGTATGAAATTGATTAGTAATTAAAACACGGTGATGTCCTAACTTACTAGTGCTATCTGATTTAGGGTTGTCTTAACTGGGTTACAGATTAGATCTAGGTAGATTAGATATATGAAGTGACCACCTTCAATGGATATAAATAGAAGTTGTATAGGGAATAAACCTTTGCACACACATATAAGTATATCTCAAGAGATAGTGCCTGACCTACTAGTTCTGGTACAGCGCAAAGGATATTATAGAAACTGCGTGTATTTGTATGTTAACAGTTTGCGGCTCACGTATCCAGCTACTACCCGCTCCTGTGTGAGATCACATGTTTCGATCTAAAGCCGGAACTTCGGTCGGTGTTGCGCCGCGTGTTCATCCGCATCGGACCCGTCTTCAACATCGTCGCTACGCACTAACTCGACACATATGGCCGGCCCTAATTCGTTCAAGTAATAGCTAAAACTACCTGCTACTGTTCGTTATTCTAAATGTCCACATGTGACTGTGACCAAAGTTTAGCTGTATCTTGGCGAGAGGGACGGCCTTGCATACAAACATGGCCTTATAGTTCAGTAGGTTTATCACTTTGTAGTTTATTGTTAAACATGTGACACTACACTAGAGAAATGACAACACTACTTGTTGATTCCTTAAATCTTTAATGTAATAATGACAGCAATCAGTACTTCAGTAGTATTAAAAGTGATCTATTACTAGTGTGTAGTAGTCTTATTGTCTAATTTATATAAATTTAAATTATTTGATTATCAAAGTTAACATTTAAAATTGTATAATATAAAAAGAACATAGATGTTATACCTATAAATTATAGTTTATTGCTGTATATTTGAAGTTTATACTGTATGGAG